>JAXGGA010005777.1:0-75204 GCA_038373865.1 Uloborus plumipes
GAACTGTTTTAGAAGATAATAAATTGAAAAGTAGTGCAAAACTAATGAGAAAAAAAAGGCCTTTTTAAAGACAAATGTCGTTATTTGGGTGGGAAGCATAAACATAGAAACATAATTCTCTCTGATTTACAATTATTATTATTTTAGTTGGTATCATAAAAATTAAGAAATTCTCCCAGATCAATAGAACATGGGGGTCAGGTCCGTCATTAAGGGAGTCATTTTACTTCCTTTGGCTTTAAAAAATTGATATTTTTACCTTTAAATACGCGTGGTTTTTGTTTTACAGTTAAATTTGTGCTTAGCATATGCAAATTGCCAAGAAAAATTTCGTGGTGACGAATAAATGACATGGTTGATAATCCTTCTGAAAAAGAATTGTTTACCTAGTCTTTTGGAGCGTTTCTGAATCTTTCTTTTTGTTTTAATGTTGTTTTACAAACGAAATAATGAAATTTTCTTCAAAGTTCCCTGACGTAAAAAAAAAAAAAAAAAAAATGTGATGGGTAAATTCACCTACGTTTCATCCTTGCGACAGTTTCGGTTCTTCAGCCCAGAACTTATCGGAACAGCCAGTAGATGGCGGTACTACTCGACTGTATTGGGGCGTGGGTAGTGAGGATACGAACTCTCGTAGAAGTCTCGCCTTTGCGAGGGTCATCTCTATGTAAGTTGGTCTTGGTTTAGCCACTTCATAAGTTTTTTAGAATTAAATCTGCATTTATGGATTGAGAGGGGTGGGTGACACTCGTGGGGGAAAACATGACTGTTTTAAGAAAAAAAAAACCCTTCAAATGGGGCAGGAAATTTTAAAAGTGCCCTGAGCATGGATACTTGCAAGCCGGGCCCTGCTCCAGCAGGAACTTCCATTGAATCAATTAAATTAAACGTAGTTGCATAATACTGCCGTGGAAAGGCAAAGCACAATATCTGCAGAAATGATATTTAAAGATATTTGACAAAACACATTTTGGATTTCCATTAACAATAGTGAAATGATGGAATTTGCTGTTTTTTCAAGGCTTTATTTTAAGTAGGATGTAAGTGTTAATGAGTAAGCTCGTACAGTAAAGCTATGGCTGCAGTACAACAGATGACAAAAATGAAAAATGTTCAGATGCTGCATTTTACCTGCCTACGACAGAATAAGGTTGGTCATTGTTTTACAGATTATATTTTAACTTTTCAGTAAGATAAATCTGTATAAGTCGTGATATCTATACTTTGTTAATTATCCACAGTTGTTACACAGTTGTACATCCACAGTTGTTACCTTAATAGACTAAATATTACACAAGATCTTCCAGAATTGAGGAAGTAAAAGGTTTATAATCATTGAATCACCAGACTTCTATTCCGAAACATTTCCATGGGAAGGCCAAACCTTCTCTTCTTCCCCTAACTATACATGAAACTCGTAAAATTGCATTTTTACAACTTCAACACTGAAAAATTACTGATGAAAAGTTCCCCAAGGGAAAAGAAACCACATCGAATGGAAAAGAACACCATCAGGAAAGAAACCTATTTTGATAGAAAAAAAAAAATATGTTCTTCCTATTGGTAATAACGAAAAGAAGATTGAAAGTGACAAACTTCAGCTATACCACATTGGAAAACCTCTATTTTTCACGTGAAGATCATTTTGGATGACAAAATATTTTACAAAATCAATAGATAAGCTTTGTAACTGAAACCCGTTAAAAACAAGTACTTTAACAATAGAATCACGAAGTACGAGCTTTTGCAATATTTTTTTGTTTAGATTTTATGTCACCCTAAAATTCAGGGAAAAAATTAAACGTCGCTTCCTCAACAATTTGCATGAGTGCTACACAAAAGCTAATGAGAACAAATTCACAAAAATGATTTGCAACTAAATACACTTAAAGCTCCCAACATTTCAGACGTCCAGTGTGCTATACTACAATGCAAACTTTCTTGGCAAAAACATCGTGACGTTAGCCTATGAAGAACGAGCTAGATAAAACGTCACAGCCTATTTGGCGAATTAGAGGAGATCGCTGACTGCTTGTGAGCTCTTATTGGCTCCACCCGTAGTGGCGTCACTGCCAAGTTAAGTTGCATTTTAGTATAAACTTTTTGGAAACATAAGATAAACATAGCAATTCGTTTCTCAAAGCGGACCCGCCATTTTTGAACCTTTTTTCCAGGGATCTTAGATCCTCAGGATTTGGATCCTGGAAGCTGAAAATTTGCATATGTTATTTTCAAAAACATGTTTTCACCTCCAAAAAATTTCATCCATATCGGAGGTGGTCGTAGTCGTTGTGTCTTTTAAAGACTCCGACTCCTTTGGTCCAGAATCCGCCCTACTCCGACTCCGCAGCCCTGGTTTTAACACTATAATTGCGGAATTTTTCTGGCAATCACCTCAGGCCCGTTACGTTGACAGTTAACTTCATGTCACTTATCATCATTTCTCTCCTCATAGGTAACGAATTCTCTTGATTTCTGTGATTATATTCTACTATTCTATTCCCTTTTTAACCTGAAGCTGACTCCTATCTCTCTCTATAATCATGCATGTGTGAGTATATGTGTTTTAAAACACTAATGTGCCGCCAAAGTCATCCTCCCTCCACCCTCAATGTGTGAAAATTAACTATAATTTAGCTGTGTCTAGTTAAAAAAATAATAATGACAGTTAAATTTTACCTGCTAATTTTAAATTTAATTTATTTTTTAGTAAATTTTCTTTATTTTTTTGCAGAGTGTAGAAATAAGCGACATATTGTACAATTTTATACATATTATCTCCAAATGGAGTGCAAAATAGGCCATGTCCTCCACACCATCGAAGTGACCCTCAAAATAATCAATCTTTTGTAGCCTGCTGTTTCAAAAAGGTTGTGCATTTGGGTGTATCGAAAAAAACTTTTTTTCGAAATTCATTTTACTAAGTTGATAAAAAGTTGTCCCTACCTACCCACATATTCCACAAAAAATTTCAGTCGAATCAGATATTGTTTAGATGTTCCGCACGAGGCCTGAAGTTTGTGAATTTCTTCAAAAATATGATTTTTTTTAAATATTAAGAATAAATGAAGCTGAGTCCTATCTCTCTCTATAATCATGCATGTGGGAGTATGTGTGTTTTAAAACACTAATGCTCCGCCAAAGTCCCCCTGGGTCCCCCTCCACCCTCCCCCAAAATTCTGAGTTTGCGACGGCCCTAATTGTACTAAAAATATACCGACTAATATGGTTCTTAGGAGGGCCCGTGGTGGCCCGATCGGTAAGGCATCGGACTCGTGTGCGGAGGGATCCGGGTTCGATCCCAGCCGATCAAAGATCCACCGTCTTGATTAATGGTGGCTGGGAGGCGTTAAAAATGTCGTGGTCACAAAGTCCTCCAAGTGAAACGATACCTCTGGGGGTGCTGGGAGGGTTTGCTCGGCCCTAGGTTCTGGTTCAAAATTAAGAACAGAGTGCCCTTCAGGGCCCTATCCCGGTTAAACCACGAAGCTGTGGTAGGTATGGGGGACCCTGGAGGTGCGAAATGAAATGAAATGAAATGGTTCTTAGGAGGGGGCCCAAAGCTAGCGTTACTAACTTTCCCTAAAATAAGTCATAACTTATTTTTTTACAACATAATTAAATTTTGTGAATGCTAAACAGGGTATGTAAAGGTCCTGCACAAAATATAGTATTTTTATGCGTAAGTTTTAATCTGTCTGTGTCGAAGTTAATGAGTATGTAGAGGATGAAAAAGGAATGACCATAAATTTATATTAAAAAAAATTAAAGAACAAAATAAAGTAGTGCTTAAATTTGCATTGACGGAAGTATGTCAAAAGTATAATACAACTGAAACAAAGCTATGTTTAATATTTATTGGGTAAAATGTGCAAGAGAAAAATATTGTTTTTTAATCTTACAAATAATACTGAAAAATATGAGCACTTAAATCTCATACAAGAAGGTAGGTGTCATCAGTCAAAATACTTCAAGGAATTTTACTCAAAACAGCATTTTGATGAATAAATCTTTATAGCATTCAAAAATTGCTCTAGAACTGATATATTTTTAAAATATGGAGTGGATAAAATATTAGCTTCAATATAGTTGAACTGTTCCTTGATAGACATTATCAAGTGAAGAAAATTAAATTAACAATGTGCAGAAATTCATTAAAAAATCTTTATATATAATTAATATTTTTATGTACATAACAGCAGCTAGTCGACTTGGAATGTTATTTTCCTACTCGATCTCTGGGAATCAACCTCAACTCAGACCCGTACTTCAAAAACACATCACCTGAAATAAATGATGAAATTGGTTACTTGTAGTATTTAATAAAATAAATGTAAAAGTACAGAAGAAATAAATATGTTAAATAGATGATTAACATTTCTATTACAATGCTGTGGTACATCTAATTTGAATATAAAAAGATTAAAATATCATGTAATAAGTTTATAATATTTTTTTGTTAATGAAACTATGAAAAAACTTTAGAAAAAAAAAAAACTTACTACTAAAAAGTAAATTAAAATGATCAATAATTTTATCTTGCAGAGCTTTTAGAAATTGAAAACATTAGTTTCAAATCAAGTGCATCCCCCTTCCTTCTAAACTATTTCTTTCAACTAAATAAAAATAGCAATTTGGATCAATTCATACATTGTATAGTTTACATCTTTAACTAAAGTGATAATTTAATATAATAGTGATTATTGTCAAAATACAATCATCGTACTTCTCAAAACGTTTTTTAATAAAGAAAAGGAAAAAAAATCTTTCAATAACTCGAAGAATTGTTTATTCCCCGATTAAAAAGCTTTAGTTGTACATTTTAAGTTGACATGATTGCAAAGATATAAGAGCATAGTATCCTCTTACTGCCTTGAGTCCTTAAGAGCATTTCTTCACTTATCGACATGACAGTGACAAATCGTAGCATCAAAATAGGATGTGTTAATGAAAAGTCAAAAAGCTATTTTGTTTTCATTTAGTCAATAACTATCCGAATTCCAAATTACTGAACAATAAACAATAGAAAGGCTACACAGGTCACACTTATTTTTCTATGAATATACCCTATGTAACGAGAGGAGGCCAGCTCGAAGTAAAATCAATTCCCCACTCTCCACACTTTACCACTGATGGTTGTCATAGTTACGGCGTTATGGACTTTTTACCCACTTTGCTTTTGCAATAATGGTTAAATGCAAACGGTTAAAATTGCTTTGCGCGTAAACTATTATTCTATTGAAAAATCAACCTTCATAAAGCACAGGATTTTCCTAGAAATTTTTGCTGCATTTTTGTATGACTAGATTTAATAGAAAACGTTGAGAAATAACTGAGACATGAGGATATAAATAAAAGCGTTAGCCTCAGTCGATAAACATAAATAAATGAAATGCCTCAACAGCAGTGCATAGAAAAAAAGAGTGGAGCCATTTTCTTTCGTACGGTTTCCATGGAGACGGCGCAAAATTTCTAAACTTGATCCGCCTATTTTAAAGTAACCAAGTATAATGACAAATACATATGCAGTAAGTAAACCCATAAGCCAGGGCTGATGCATTACTTGTAACTAATAAAGCTTGACCACAGAAAGAGCAGAAACTGACTGCTTCATTTAAAACAGGTAGCATCAGAGAAATTACGCAGGCAGTAAAAACTTCAATGAACTAAGTAAAAAAAAATAATTTTTTCGCTGATCCCGACTATTTCAAAATGAAGCAGTCTGTTTCAAAGTCACCTATCACCTTTCCATAATCAAGCTTTAAAATGTCTATAAGCATGGAAATGTAATCACAATTGCATTCTATGTTTTTAAAAAATATATAGTGAGCTCTCACTTATACACCGCCTCCTTTATGCGCCTTTTTCACTTATATGACAGTTTTCAATGGTCCCAGCACATTCTATAGCATAATAATGATAATATCATTCGTTTATGCGTCGCTCTAAAGATAAATATTTCACTTATGCGCCGAATTTTTTGCAAAATATTAAAAATTTATTTTATTTTCTTTAAAAAATAAGCATATTTCTTCACTTTCTTCTTTAATCTTTTGCCTTTATTGCTCACAGAAGGCCTTTTTTCCGTATGAACTAGAGTTTGCAGAGGAACAATCTACTTATATTAAAAACTGAGTATCTTTCTAACTATCTTTCTTTCTAACTATCTTTCTAACTATCTTTCTATGTCACGCTTCTTTCTCCTGAACGCCAATGAACTGAAAGTCGAACCAGGTACCGATAGATAGGTAATTTTTCAGGCTTCATTAGTTTCAATCTATATAATTATACGATTTTAATTAGCGAAGATATCAATTAATAAGTAGTCAAGTTTAAAGCGATTAAGCCTAATAAATGATTAAACTTCCAAGACATTTTTTCTTACCGTTGCCATTTTGAATTAAAACGTTAATTAAATTATTGAACTATTTAAAATTCCAAGATATTTATTTCTTTCCGTTGCGATTTTAAGGCAGGAAGTCAAGTGAAACACGGACGATCGCAACTCACCAATGCAATCGCAAATTCCAAAATTTGGATTCAAGTGAAACGAATTCACTTGAATTCGACTTACAGTAGCGGTTGCAATATGCGATCGCCTCGAAGCGATTGCAATGGTGTTTCACTTGAATTCGGCCCTAAATTAAAACGTTAATTAAATTGAACTTTTAAAATTGAAAGAGTGTTATTTTTTTCCATTGTCATTTTGAATACGTGTTATAACAAAGTTCTAACAATTGTTTTTATTTTAATTATTAATGACATATTTTTTCTCTGGTACCATTTTGAAAATGTGTTTTTAAATAAAATTGCAATTGCTGTTTTTAGAAGGGACTTTTTCTGGCTGCGATCCAAATATTAAAAGAACCTTTTCGTTTAGAATTTGGCAATTAATTTTACAGGAAGAAAGCGGTTTGGAAATAATTGTTTTTGGAAAGGAATTTTATTTGTTATTTAGGGAGAGTGCTAAGTATGTGCTACTTGACATCGTCTTTATTTTTGAGGAAGCATCAAGGGCGGATCCAGCTTCTGGCTAAGGAGGGGGTCATTTTCGGAAAGGGGGGGGGTCAAAGTGCAATTTTTGGGCAAAAATGGGGGGTTTTGACAATTTTTTCGTAATATAAGTACCAAAAATGTAATTTTTTGCTATATTTTGTCGGTTAAGGGGGGGGTCATGACCCCCATGACCCCCCCTCTGGATCCGCGCCTGGGAAGCATGTGCAAATAATTCGATTGATTCTTTGATGCAGGAAAGCTTTTTAGCGAGCCGCTTTAGCGGGGAGTAGTTTATTAAACTTTTCCTTGGTACTTTAAAGGCGAGCCGCCTTGGCGGCGAGTAGTGAATTGAAACTTTCCTCGCTACTGTAAAGGCGAGCCGCCTTGACGGCGAGTAAACTGTTTAAACTTTCCTCATTTCTTTAAAGGCGAGCCGCCTTGGTGGCGAGTAGTTTTCTCAAACTGCCTTCACTACATTACAGCCCGTGCAACGCCGGGCTACGCAGCTAGTTATCTATTATGTATTGTTTTAAAGGGAACAATTTGTGATGAGGTATGCTACAATTTCTCTTCTCTTTATCATTGTAGTTACGTTACAGTAATTGCCAAATGCCAAACCGCAGTAATATGTCCCTTTTCTATACAAACATTCTTTTTCATGCTCTCATTAGAACTTATGCTGCGTTTTAGACCTTTTAAAATAGGTTTGTTCGCTTATGCGTCTCTCTCAGTTATGCGTTTTTTTCTGTTGGTCCCTTGGGCCGGCGCAGGGACGTAACTAGAGGGGGGCAGACGGGGCACGTGCCCCAGGCACCAGATTTTAGGGGCGCTGAACTGGCTAAATAACTGCATAATTTTCTTTTCATTATTAAGAAAAAAAAGGACACATTTTAAGCCAAGCAGGCTCTCGCTAAAATACAGAAATGATATAAAGCTCAATGCAGTGCACAGTCCGCACAAGTCTCTACTAGAAATACTCTGTTTTTTAATTGTCGGAGAAAACCGACTATCACTCTAATTTTGGCACCCTCAGGACCAATCCTGGGGGCAAGCATTACAAGCAGCCACTTGGGGGCGTCAAATGAAGGAGGGCGCTATTACAGCCGATAAAAAAATATTTAAAAAAACTCTTGAAAAAAAATGTTAAATGCAAAAACGGAAAGTTTTTTTTTTCACTTTCTAAGTTTTATCAACTATGTCCCGTTTTCAGAAAAGAGTTAGTTAGGGGTTCATTCTTAACCAGGTTACATTATTCAGCAACTACTTCTAGCATTAAAGTCTACATGAATGCTCGCATTTTTTATTAAAAAAATATTTTAAATATATATTTCTGAACAATTTGAATGATAAAACTGGTCGGTTTTAAAGTAAATCTCTTGATCGGGTTCCCGAAACAGACATCATTAAACAAACCAATATTTTGCTTAGTTGATGTAAAAATTACATTTTGGCTACTTTTGATCAATCACTGAAATACGGGGTTGGCATTGAGAGCAGAGTTAAATAAATTCAATCTCTATGAGTAAGAATTTTGTAAAAAAGGGGACATTTTTTGTGTTCCTGGAAATTATCGCATTAATAAAAAGTAACAATTTTCAAATTTAAATTCTGGTTTTAAATAAATAAATTGTACAGAATATTTTTCAGCCATAATATGTAATGTTTCGTAAAGTATTTAATAAACAAATTCTAATTTATAAACATTTATTCAATAATTCACATTTTTTTAATGTTCTCTTTTCTTTTTTTACCCAGTAAAGTTTAGAATTTTTAAGTTTCTTAAAGTTTCACTGTAGACTTCTTTTAATGCTGAATATTGGACAGGTTTTTAAAAAAAAATTACATTTTTTTACTTAAGAATTTTTCTGAAGTGAAATTCATGAAAATATTTTTGATTTGCAAAGTATTTAATGCTTTTAAAATTTCATTCATTTCAAGTAGTTTTCAAACGCATTAAATGATTTCTTTTCTTCTCTTTTTCTTAATTTCAAAATAAAAATTACTGAAACACTTGAGGTAAACTGAATGAAGATAGAACTCTCCTTTTACACGATTCCCAATTTTTCAATTCTGAATTCGAAAAACTATTTTTGCTTTGAAAGTATTTAAGGTTACTCAGCTTGTATTTATTATTGTATTTATTATTATTATCATTATTGTCTAAGTTATCATTTGATGATATAGAAAAAGTTTTGCAGCCAAAAAAGCTTGTAAAATAAAGTTCTAATGTTTTCGTTTTTTAATGTAAGTAATGTAAAGCTGAAACAAAATAGAAATGTATTTTTAAATGTTTCTTCATTATTAGTCTTTTATTGAATAATTACATACTATTTTCTAAAAATTTAATCTATTCATTTTGATTCAGCCCACATATACTTCGATATCATTTTATAAATCTTTTTACATTTGAAATCGTTACAGTTTTAAAAAAGAAGTCTATGAGCTATAAGCAAATCTCATATTGAAATGCGTGAGAAGTTTTAGAACTAACTTGACATTTTAATTAAAAACCTTTTGTTAACTGATAAGTATACTTTCAAAAAAAGAAAAAAAAGCATATTAAGCATCTGAGCACAAAATGTATGAGAAAATGGAGCAGTAAAACCAATGCGTGTCAGTAGTCGGTCTAGTCTGATATTCAGGGGTGTGAAGAGGGAAAACTTGTCCCTTTGGCTTCGAGAAAGTATTGTATGTATTTTAGTTGTGCTTTTTGTTCATTTTCTATGTAATATGCGTTGAGTATGTACCTTTATATGACGGTCCAGACGTTGGCGTTATCTTTTTTTTTTTTTGACAAATATTTAACTTTATTTTAACGTGCGGGGGGGAGGGGAGGGCACCCGAAGCGATGTCTTGCCCCTGTTCGAAAATTGCCTAGTTACGTCCCTGGGCCGGCGTATAAGTGAGAGTTCACTGTATTTCCTAAAAATACAAACGACATACCAGCAGTCTGAGAAGGATTTATTCCTATGCCACCATCTGTTATAATTGCACTAGTTTCTGGAGTAACTTTGAACTATTAAAATCAAAAATAAGACATTCAATCTTACAATGATCCTCATTTTAAATAAGTCATGCAACAAATTTTATTACAATATATAATAGTTAATCAATAAATGAATCAAGACAATTTATCACTTTGAAAAAAAATAGTTTATACATAATATTTTTTTTTAACCCATACTACATTTTCATGGACACTTGTGAGCAGAGTGCAAAATTTTGAAAAAATCCCAAAGTGAAATTATATTATTGCACATATATCTTTTTTTTATTATTATTATTTGCCCCCATCCTTTATGACAGGATTTAAAAATAAAAAAGAGCAAAGTTACATTACTATTCTATGTATTGAAGTTTCTTTTAAGAGGCAATATAAATGAAAAATAAATTTTAAAGACTAGACTCAAAAAAAAAAAAAAAAAAAAATCGTGGAAATTCTGAAATCTCTGGATCAAATTTAAGGTGCAATCTAAGCTATCTCACTGTAGCACCATTGATTTTTTATGCATCAAATTTTTCTGAAAATTCGTCAATTTAATACATGAAATCAATGGATTATTGTGCATTTTCAGATTAATTTTAAACAAATGTTTTTACTAATATTATTAACTATAATTTAGCTGTGTCTAGTTAAAAAAATAATAATGACAGTTAAATTTTACCTGCTAATTTTAAATTTAGGTTATTTTTTAGTAAATTTTATTTATTTATTTTTTGCAAAGTGTAGAAATAAGCGACATATTGTACAATTTTATACATATTATCTCCAAATGGAGTGCAAAATAGGCCGTGTCCTCCACACCATCGAAGTGACCCTCAAATTAAACAATCTTTTGTAGCCTGCTGTTTCAAAAATGTTGTGCATCCCTGCCGTAAATATCATTATACAAAAGTCCTTTTTCAAGAAAAGTTCAAAAGTGGCAATGGAAAAAGCAAATTGATAAAGAAATGAGGACAGTATACTGGCTTTCCAAAGAGCTACCGCAACACATTTTTGTCTCTAATTGAATTGATTTAGTATTGAAATCAAAAACTAAAGGAAAAGCTCCTTTATAGTATACTTTACTCATTCACAAAGTTCACTTGTTTTCCATTCAAAAGTGTGCATTAGTAAATTTTTTTCTAATGTTATTTTATTCAAATATTTCGGGACTCAATTTTTTCATCAAAAGACCCACTTTTTTTTCATTAATGGGTCCAGGTGCCCAAGGGGGGGGGGGGGATTATGACGCAAGTTGCGCCATCAACATTTTTGAGGGGGATTTTAAAGAGCAACATTTTGAGGGGCATTTTTACAAAAAATGTATTTTTTGTAAAAAAAATTTCACATTTCGCCTCAAAGGACTCAACTGTTCTGTTAAGACAAAGAATAGAGTTTGACATTGGCAAAAAAAATATTTCAATATGTTGTTGGCAGAGGAAGTTATGACCGTTTGAATAACGGTAAAATATGACATTTTTCATATTTCGGCCTTACGCAACTAAATGCATGTTGAACTTTCCTCTGTTATTTATACATTATTTTAAAGTGCTTACACTGATCTTTCAAACGATACCACTTTTGCCGTGCTAACTGAAATGTACAAGCTGTTTTTGGTCCTCAAAAACGCTAAAAAACGTCAAAAATTCCTTGTTTTGAGGGCCTTCACTGACCTTACGGCAACAACTTACCACAAATTTAACATTCATTTTGTAAAGTTTCAACCTTCTATATTCCATATACAAAAAGAAAATTGGAGTTCAACTGTTCCTGTTAAGAGTTTTGGCTCACAGCAACTTCCATATCTTGAAAATCCGCTTAATTTTTGATGCCGCACTTTCAACTTTAGGGGTCCATAAAAACTAAACAACTCAACTTTAGAGCAAAACATTCTGGATTTGGTCTTTCAATAAGATAATAAACATTTGGTAATTTTGGGGAGAAAATCTGAGAGGCCATGAATCACCCCATAATGCTAGGCGTGACAGTTTCTCAGATTCTTGCTCTTAAAAAATAAATAAATAATATTTAAAAAATAAACAAATAATATTTAAAAAATAAATTAAAAGAAAAGAGATAAAAATCACAATAGGGGTGAAAATTTTTGGGGGGAATTTGCGCCATTGAGCTTGGAGGGGATGGGCACCCCTGAATGGGTCCATGGGACCCAGGTAACAAATAGTTCAGCGCGAACACTGACATTAACATTGTTCTGCTTTAACTTAACTTTTATACAAGGAACTTTTTATTTAAAAATTTGAACTTATTTTCTTGGTCCATCCGACTTTCCGTCACTGAAAATTCAGAGTATATCATGTTACCTCATTTCTCTCAGACATAACAAATCATACCAATTTTTACTGTATAAAGACACTGCATTTTGTAAATATATTTTAATGCACTAACTTAAAATTAAAATTTTCATTAAACTTTAAAAATTTAATTTTAAGCAATTAAACAATGCAACATCACATACGAATGCAATTATAAACTATTCACTTTGAAGTTTGTAGGTGTGTGAGGGAGAGGTAATGCAGCAATGGCATAAAAATATAAAATTTGGGAAAGGGAGGTAACCGAGGTCAGTCATTAAAATTGGAATCAGGCTTCATTGCTGGTAGCAGGCCCTGGCAGTTGGCCTCTAGGTTAACTCTAGATGTGAATAATGCTTTTAATGTTGAAAGAAATTGAATGAATACCTCTTCTGCAGCAAACTTCAGTACAGCAGTAAAAGGAGTATTTTCAGGCACACTTAACCTGCAAAAGTAAAAATAAGCATAAAGCATCAAAAATTAATTTTGACAATTAATTGATTAAGGGGGTTTATTTCCTCAGTGATTGAAAAATTTAATTCTTGAATCCGAATAATATCTGAATAGCATTTTTCCTTTTGCTGGTCAATTCTCTGATATAGCATCACTTCTCTCATGTGGCACTGCTACCGACAAATGCAATTGAATCAGTGAGAGCAAAAACAACATCAGTCACAAAAATTCGAAAATTCGTTTTCTATAGAAACGAGCTGTGGGGGGCAAGATGCATGTTGATATCAAAAATTACGTCAGTCAGGTTACTAATTTGAAAGATAGTAATTGCCTGTAGTAAGAAAGCCTGTTATTTGAATGTTGACCGTAGAAACAATGCTAGAATTAAGACGTTTTTTCTCTCTCCTGAACAATTTGAAGTTCTTGACTGACGTTGGTTTTGCACTCACCGATTCAATTACAACAAGACTTCTAACAAAGATTCCAGGGACAGATACAAGGCTGTTCGCCCCTCTCTTGAAGGATGCACCACTGGTACATTTTCAAGGTTGAAGTTCGAAAAAGACATTTTTTGGCTATCATTGATGCTAGCAGAAGGAGGTTTAGAGATCTTCTCAGGATTCATTTTGCAATTCAAGGCCTAAACATACGATGTTAACATTTGTAAACAAAGATGTGTAGTAAAGAATATGTAATAAGATGAATCGCCCTTCCTTTGAAACATTTCTAGACCAGCCCTCGCCAAATTCTCACCAGATAGAGGAACATGGACTCTCTCGGTACAAAACTGCACTAGAAATTCAATTTGTCAAGAGTACTCAAAGATAAGTGAGCATTTGAAGAAGTGTTAAATGTAAGAATTTAAATGCAGGTGCCATGATGGTGCCTAGTATAAGTGTCAAGACATCAAAACGAACAACTAAGGTGCCATTTTTAATAAATCAACTAGAATGTATCTAATTATTCAATTTTTGTAAAACTAAACATGCAGCAAATATACACTGCTTTAAGCTAATCACAGCCAATGGCGTATTTTGTAATATATAAAAAAAAAACTTTCTAAAAGGTAAAATCTATTGCATTTGGAAAATACTTTTAAAAATGTATCCTTTGGGTCAATCACATGTCTTAATCACAATAAGTCATGAAAGAAAAGATTCACTGTAATCCAAAAGTTTTGGCATCGAATTTGGCACCTGAGGTCGAAATCTATGCTTCAAATTAACATTTTTAGTCGCAAAACACGACTAACGACCGCTTCTTTCAAACAGACTTGAGGGATCTTTTGCATGCTGCATAATTATACAACATGGAAGCTGCCTATTTTTTGTATCTTGGAAATCCAACGACCGCAACCAGGTTTGAACCTGTTTCTTTGGTCGTAAAAGGAAAATGCTTAATTTCAACCATCACATCACACTATCAGCAAGCTTTATGGTTATACTTCTACAATATTTTACAACTTTTGCACCTTTAAAATGTTATATCTCTATTAATACTTTTAGCATAAAGATACTCCTATCATTTCGAGGAAAAATGTAACTGAAAATGACAAAGATAATACTTACACTTTAAAAGGTAGTTTTGGGTCTGATGTAAGTGTAATCTTGAATGTAACCTTTGACCTGAAATAAAGTTTTAAAGTTGTTGTAAACAATTTAAAGTAAGGATGCAATTAGGATAACTTTTAAATGTGAAAAATAACTAGATATAGTTATTAACAAAATGCTTGAATAGAATAACAGCACCAAAAAATTATTTATCCAGGGGTGATAGTGACTCAACATTAAAAGCCCTGAAAGTGAAGAATGAGCAGTAATGAAACCCTAAAAGAGTACAAATGCTCTGTGTTTCATTTGTAGCCCTCAATCGGAAGTGGGGACATGATATAGACTGAATCGTAGAAATTTTTGGAAGAGTGCTCTTATGTTGTTTTTTTGGAGAGCCGTTGACGCTGTTTGCAAATCCCAAAGGAATCAACATAAAAACAACAAATAGGAAGATAAATATTTTGTACTCATTTTACTTGTTTAAGAAGATCGGGAGTTCTAGTCACAAGACTGAGAAAGGAAACTATCTAAATGCTGAAATGTTAGTCAGTTAAAAGCCTTTTATCTATTCAATGAAGAAGTCCTTGAAGATATCTTGTACATATACAAAAAGAAATTTAAAAACCTAAAATAAACATGCGAAAAGTTCAGCTTCTTTTGCTCTTCTCCCTCCCCAAAAGTCTCCTTTGGCACTTGCTAAGTAGGAAAGGGGTGAAAAATGTACAAAATAAAACTATGGAAAAACATTCTGGGAACCCTGAACACTTATTTGGAAAACCCTGAAATCAGGGTTTCCCAAATAAGTGTTCAGCCCCTGAAAACTACCACCCCTGGTTTATCATTGTCAAGATTTTGGAAAAATAAGACTATTTTTCACCTCGAATATAAAATACATTTCATATTAGATACATCATCTCATTTATAAAACTTAAAAGACAAAAAAGACGTCAGAACTATTCTTAATGAATCATATATACTTCATTCAACTGGACGTCAGGTAATAATTTAATTGAAGTAATTTACTCACATGATTAGGGTACGATTTGTTCAGATGAATAGATTCTTTTCCTTCAAAATCTGTAAAAAATTTAAAATTACTAAAGTTCACTGAATAAAATTTTGAGCAAATCAAAATTCAAAATTAGTCCCCTTCTTACACAAAACATATAAAATGCTTGCGATGTTCTTTAAATGTTTTCAGTAACTCAATTATTTTTCAAAATATGGTATTGGTATGTAACCTATTTCAAAACATTTGACAAGAGATTCGTAATTGTCATTCAATACAAGGAATTTGATTAAAGCAACATTAAAAACTGTCATCACAAACGAAAAAGATTCTTTAAATTGTTGACATAACTACATAAAATATGGTTATTACCTATTACTTATCCAAAATTGTCAGAAATCCACGTCCAACTTCGCGTCTGTCGTCTGCGAAAAGAAACTTTCCCTTCCTTTCACGATGTTTCCCGTTTTCCCCTACGAACAGGGAAAAAAATATGATAACATCGAAAAGTCTGTGCGAATACAATCCATTGCTTGAAATATAATTAAAAATTAAGCCGAGAAATCTCAAGAAATACTGATGTTTTTTCGTAAAATTCAATAATTTTGATAGTTTCTAACAAATTTCGGGGGTAATGCAAATAAAGCGGAAATAGTTGTGATACACAATTTTATTGGCAACAGTAACGCAACTTCCGGTCCGGTTGTCTTGTCACCGGTCGCGGGAATATCGGATCTAGCAGGGTACAAAATATCACGTGACTACAACGCAACCGGAAAACGATTTCAGTGTGGGCGTGGCCTATTCTCGGTAAATATTATGGCGGGTAAGAAAATAAAAGCAGACAGCTTTTGAATCGCGCAGTGTGGATCAAATACAAACAAAAATGATGGCGAGCAGCTACAAGCTTCGAGCCTAGCTAGGCTAGTCCTAGTCAATTCATAGCAGCCCCCAATGAAGATCTATGGCCTTCTTAAAGCTATGGCCTTCTAAAGCCCTTACTCATTACAGCCTCCTCCGGTAAGTCATTCCAGGTATTCACAACCTTACTAAAGTAGCAGTTTTTCCTAACCTCCAGGTTAGCCTGAGATTTAAGTAGCTTAAAACAATGGACCCCTTGTCCTGCTTTCCGAACAGAAATTTAACCCGTTAACATCATACATTTTAATAAATTAAAAAAATTGGATCATGTCCCCTGTGCTCAATATTAAAGCATTCTAAGCCTGGAATCATAATCTAAATTCGAAAGCCCATTCACTAACCCTGTTGCCCTCCTTTGAACCTTTTCCAATAAGTTAATTTCTTTTTAAGATATGAGACCAAAACTGAATTGCATACACCAAAAGTGGTTTTACTAATTTTCTATACAAGGGCAGAAGATACTCTTTTTAGATTTGTTTCGAAATAGATTTATTGATAAACCCAAACATCCTATTGGCTTTGTTACTAGCTACTCTGCACTGTTGACTGAACTTGAAGTTCTGATTAATTAAGACACCCAGATCAGCAACACTTTCTGCCTGACTAATTTCTGATTCCTGTAAATGAAAGTTTGTAGTACCCTTTTTTTTAAATTTTTTTTTATTTATTGCCAGCACATATTAGAGTTCGTGTACTTGGTCTCACAAGACCCGTTTATGAACTCACGTCCAATATGACAGATAGTATAATACAGATGGACATAGAAGGACAGAATTTACATCACAGAGAAGGAAATTACACCCAGGGTCGGAGCGGGAATCAAACCTCATTACCTTGGTAGTACCTTTATTTCCATATCCTAAATGTAGCACGTGACATTTCCCAACAGTTACTACCATATCCCACTTGTCTGCCCTCTTATTAATGTGGTAATAAAATGATTTAAATGTAATAAAGATTAAATTTAGTATGCCACGTGCAATGTTTTGAGTAAACAAGTGAATCATTCACTTTAAAATCAATAATTGATTTTCTTTAATTTGGTGCTTAATTCTGTTTCAGAATTTTAATTTCTGTTTATGTAACTCATTTTCGATTGTTTTTTTTTTTTTTGTTTTTTTTTTTTTTACTGGGACAATTTTCTCTGAAATGAAAAAGTCAAATTTTAATTTATTTAAAAAAAAAATAATTTACAATTCATCAGCACCACCAGAATAAAAAAAAAATAATTAAAGGAAAATAAAGTTAAATTGCATTCAAAATCAAAAATTATATTAGAAAAAGAAAGAACAAGCTATTCTTGACATGTGTATTTTTTTTTTGTTATTGAATACATTATGAAATTATAATTTGGTTTTATTTCTTGATTTATTTACATGGAAGGATTAAAAAGTAAGCATAACATTGGAACTTTTGAATCTTTAGCAACAAATAATTATTTCAATGCATGCTCTGAAAATTTACACATATATTTTTTTAAAACTTGAAATCACTAAAGCAATCTAAATTTATCAGTCATTAAATTACAGCACACAATAATTAATGTTTAAATTTTCATGGTTGAGCGCCAAGGGATTTGCTCCCATTGGTCCTGCCCCCCATGCCCTTTTCGTCCCGTAAGACTAGGCAAGCATTAGGAACTAACTCCACATCAGAATAATATAAAGAATAAAATAAATCTAATGAATAAAAAATCAGCAATTTTTAAAAATTTAATCTGCATCTTTTTAAGCAAATGAGGCACAAGTGTTACATATGTAGTGATATGTGTTTTGTTTGAATGCAGCCTCTGGTATTTTAGCACAATGTTTGTGCATCCACTCTTTGCACTGTTCACACTGTGCCATTCGAAGTTTACGCGAATTCATATCATCAGAAAACGATGGCATTCTGCATGTACAATATATTGGGCAAACAAATACCTTTTCTTTTACATGGAGCATTCGTTTTGTAGTTTCTGGAAAAGCTAGTAAAAAATCCTATTTTTAAACACACTTTTAAATGCTCTCTGATAGTGACTGGATCATAATTTATGTTGGAGGGATCTCTCCCCATTAAAAGTGACACTGCAAATGCAATTGCAAAAATCCCACAATCATTTGAAAATGCTTGTTGTTTCTGTACTGGTTTTACAGTGATCAAAATGGATTTTGAAGCGCTAAAAACAAGACTAGCAATTAGCTGCTCTAAATCAGGGCCTGGTTTAAGTCCAATTGAGTCATATACATTTACATGTGAATTTGAGATCACTTCTATTGTTACCCAGTGATTACTGTTTGTATGTAAAATCTGTACACCATAGGATTTTACTCTAAATGACAAGTTCTGTCCAAGCAGTGTATCTTGCAATCCGGGATCGTTCCACTGAGATATTAATTTCTTTTGGGAAATTTTTTACATTTTTTTAATATGGATGGTAGTTTGAGATAATATATTTAGATCTTTTAATTGGGTTAAATTACTGTTGTCCAGCGCGAAAGCTTCACGCGGGTCAGCTAGTTTTATATAGTATATAGTGTGGATTAGCATGTACAAGTTTTTCTATATCATTATTTCTGCATAGTAATATTTTCTAACAACTTATACACTAAAGGCTGTTCTCAAATAGCTACTAAGTGAATTTAAACTTTTAAATGTTAAATAAAAAATAATTGTTATAAGTAATTGTAAAAAATGTTTTAAAACTTAGTTAATATTCAGTTAACCAGGCATTGGTAGTATTTGACCGAATAGTTAGTTTTTAGTATTCATATAAAACTGCTATTTGGTACATCCTTAATGCTTATTCAAATACTTTATTCATGATTAGTAGTATTTCTTACATTCTTTTTAATTTTTTGAATCATAACGGTAAGTACTTCCAGTAGTATTAGTTATTATAGTTAAAATCAAGATGCATTCATGTCACATTTAATGCATTGGACATGGGCCCCACCCAATATAGGGAGGACAAGAGGGGCTCAAGCCCCCCCCCCCATAGAAATGAGTACTTTCTTAATTTTAGTACAATATTTTCTGAAAAAAATATAAATATATTTCTTTTTCAGCCATTAGTGAGTAAGTTATTAAAAATGCCAATTTCAATGACTTTCATTATTTCACTAAAATTACTTTTTATGGGAAAAATATATGGCCAAACCTTGGGGAAAATATGTAATCCCCCCCCCCCTCAAAATTTTGCATAGTGGCACCGGAGGTACATTGTAGGAGAGTCAGAGGAGACATGAACCAATTGTTTAATTTTATCAAAATGAATGAAGTTTATGGATTGAATTTTTGTTTAGAAAGCAGAACAAAGGGATATTGTTTTAAGCTATTTAAATCTCAGCCTAACCTAGTGGTGAGGAAAAATTACTAATTTAGTAGGGTTGTGAGCACCTGGTACAGCTTACCAGAGGAGATTTTTACGAGTAAGGGAGTTGATAGTTTTTAAAAGACCATAGATCTTCATACAGCTATAAATTTACTAAGACCAGCCTAGCTGGGGATAGAGCCTGTAGCTGTTCGTCTTCTTTTGTGTTTGTATATAATAATTTAAGAATTTATTATTTACTATTACTATTTTAAAACCTTTCGTACAAATTTGGCTTTTATAATTATTATTAATTTATTATTCTAATAATCATTAAGAACTTTCTCCTCGCCTAGTCTTACGGGACGAAAAGAGGGCATGGGGCAGGGCCAATGGGGGCAGATTCCTTGGCTCTTAACCATAAAAAATTAAATAGCAATTTTTGTGTGCTGTAATTTAATGACTGCTAAATTTAGATTACTTACGTGATTTCAAGTCACAAAAAAAAAAAAGAAAAAGGATGCGTAATTTATCAGAGCGTTAAAATAATTATTTGTTGCTAAAGATTCAAAAGTTTCACTGTTTATGTTTAGTACTTATTAATCCTTACATCCTAAATCAGGATGTGAAAAAATCAAAATAATCAGATTTTTTTTTATTTAAGTCTTTTTTTTTTTAATTTAAACCGATTTTTTATATTAAAAAAAAAAAAAAAAGCTTCAGAAACTTTCGAAACTGATTAGTTATACTTATAAATATTAGTAAGCATGAAATTGATATTGTTAAAAGTTTCAAAACAGGATTTCATTTATTATATCACCAAAAAAATTTCATAACATTCAATGCAAACGATTTTAATACAAATGCATATGATTTAAATCATAAGTATAATACAGATGACATAGTAACACACTGACAAACATAAAAACAGAAGGAAATAAATAAATTGGACATTGCTACATGTCTTTTAATTAATATGCTATTTTATTTATTTATTTTTACATTGAAAATATGATTTCTCGTAACTTTGAAAAACGTGTTAGCAGTTTCCTGCAAATTTCTCTTTTTCAACATTGCTTAACTATCATTTAAATTGAAAAGTGTTCTATGAGATAAAAATCAAAAGATACACAACCATATTTCAGTATAGTGCCTTTTAACTTCCTTATTAATTTCAAAAAAAAAATCCCGAATATAAATAAAAAGTCTCCATTGAACTAAAAATGTGAATAATTAGATTGAGTAAGGAGAGACAAAATGAATAGATAGAAATATTAAAGTGAGAGAAAACCATAAGGACAAAAATCAATTTTAGGAAGAAAAGTTATGCTGACTAAGCAAAAGGCAGAATTTATGAAAATCAAAAAATCAAGAAGATTTCTAGGCTTAAGTTGAAAAATGATTTAAATCAATGATTTAAAAAAAAAAATCATTTGATTTAAATCACTGGTTCAAATCAATTGATTTAAATCATTGACACCCTGCCTAAATGAATCAAGAAATAAAACCAAATTGTTATTCCATAATGTATTCGATAAAAAAAAAGTACACAAGTCGAGAATAGTTTGTCATTTTTTTCTTTTCTTTTTTAATATAATTTTTGATATTCAATACAGTTCAACTTTATTTTCCTTTATTTATTTATTGTTTTAAATCCTGGTATGGTGATGAATTTTATTTATTAATTTTTTTTAAGTAAATTAAAATTTAACTCTATTACACAGAACAATTTTTTCGAGTTAAAACAAAAACGATTGAAAATGAGCAAAATAAACCGGAATTAAAATTCTGAAACAAAATTAAGTTACGTAAAAGAACAGAAAAATCAATTTTGGATTTTCATGTGAAAGACACTACACGTTTTCGTAAAACATTGCATCTGGCATTCTTAATTTTGCTTAATTTCGTCTTTATTATATTTAAATTATTTTGTTGCAGACATATTCAAATCCACACTACGCGGTTCAAAAGCTGTCTGCTATTATTTCCTTTAAGCCACGCCCACACTGAAATCGCTTTCCGGTTGCCGTGTAGTCACGTGATATTTTGTACCCTGCTAGATCCGATATTCCCGCGACCCTTGTCACCTGGGGCAACACGTTGTTTGGGAACAGAGCTTAGCCGAAATTTGTAAAAAAATATTCACAACATGGAGAAAGAAATTGAAAAAATAAATAATCTAGTAAGAAATTCATTGCTGTTCAAAAAAATCTAGTTTCAGAAGATGAAGTGTAGTATTTTCCTCAAACAAGTTCATTTCTATTTCCATCTATCTGGTTGAAAACATTGTTTTCTTATGAATAATGTAGTACATTATTGTGGTATTATTTTTACTTTCACTATTCAGCAGAAGACTTATTTGATGGGAGTTCAACTTTTTTTTTCTTTCCGAAGAGTTGCCTTATTAAAACGTGAGCTTAATTTCATCATCACTCCTATGTCTGATGACTTACGTAAAACAAACGTCACTTCTTTCCCTGGTCTGATTTTCAAGAATTTACCTGAATGTTTTTAAAAAGTAAATTAGTGAGTTTTAATCTGGTAAATTTTTTTCTCGAAACACAGGTAAAATATGAGTTTTATTGAAAAATATAATTATACTTTTGAAATGGTAGAAGAATTGTAAAAGAAAATTTTCTTCCTAACACAAACTACGTACCCGCTAAGATTTATTGTTAGTAGAATTAAAACAAATGAAGGATGTCTGTTCATTACATATATTAAAAATTTTAAAGATCAGAGCGAGGACATATTAATAATTTCAAAGTAATAGTGCCACCAGTTTTATTTGACAAGTGCAAACATTCAACTCAAAGCAGGTGCGCATCAAAAAAGAAAAACTAAAGCAATTTTTTTGCAATCATTTTATTGCACATTCTAAAATGTGTGTTAGATTTCAAACTATCCATCTTAAAAGTTTTTGTTACAGAAAATTTAGGTTACTTCCAAAGCTACCAACTAAAAGCTGGCTTTCGTAATGTGAAAATCAATCATTTTTCAAAATTCCAAATCTTTCTTTTTTTTTTTTTTTTTTTATAAATAATGGTTGCATATTGTTGTGCACGTGGATGAAAAGAAAGATCTGTCAAAGGAGGACAAATAACATTCCATTAGTAAGTATATCATTTCATTATACCTCATTTATTTTCAATTTTATTTTATTGTTAAAAATCAGTATTAGAAATAAGAATTTAAATCTAAGTGTCATGATGACACGTGTTTTAACTTTCTATGCTTCAAAATGAGCAACCTATGTGCAATTTTCAACATTTCAAATAATATATGTTTCCGAATACACACAAAAGAGTGTTCATTAAAAACAGAAATGAATTTGTACTGCCGAGAGCATATTTTGTACAATATATAAAAGTAAAATATATGCATGATTTGTAAAATATATGGGATAAAATGATTCTTTAAGACAAAATTGGTTGTATTTTAAAATTAATGCTACAATATGTTTCTTTGAGTCAATCACGAGTCTTTGTCAAGATGAATTAGGAAAGAAGAGCTTCAATGCGATCCTTTTTAAATAAGTTTTATATTTTTGAATTAATATTGCAAATATAATTTTTTTAATCAATACAGTATAATCTGGAATGTTTATAAATGTAGTTAGGGGTGGAGGATATTTGCAATGATTCTTGGTTTTTATTTAATACATTAGTAGATATATGTATTTTTTTATTAAATATTTTAAAACACAATTATCTTTATTGCAGCGCTTTCCAAAAGATGAAACAAGAAGGAAATTATGGGAGGGCAAAATTGGACAAGAAAACTTTAAACAGGGTTGCCACGCCACAGGGAAACCTGAAAAAACAGGGAAAATACAGGGAATTGAAAAATCAACAGAAAAACAGGGAAAATCTGGGGAATTTTGAAAATTTCTTCAAAAATCTGGAAAGTGCAGGGAATTTTACTTTTTTCTCAAAAGTTCAAGTTGCCAAAATGAATTCTAAAATGTGAAACTACCAAAGAGAATTTATGTGCAAATGAATAAAATAATAAATAATATAAAATAAATAGTAATTTTACTTCAGTTTTTTTTGCTAAGTTTATTTATTTATAAGTAAATATTTAATTGTGTATTGTAAAAGCAAAAAATATTTATTACTTAGTTTGAAATGCATTTTAAAGCTTATGCTAATTTAATTATAGTATCAGATTAGTCATTAATCCTTTTTATGATTTCAATTTTAACGAATTCTGCTTTGCCTCCCTATGTTTTTATTTTGTTTTTTTTTCTGTGCCAGGATATTAATTTTCGTATAGAATATATGTTTGCTCGTTCGTAATACTGCATATTCATGCAGGGAAAACACAGGGAATTTTTCCCCCCGAATTGAGTGGCAACCCTGTTTAAAGCTTCCAATTCTAGTCGCATTTGTTCAAAGCATTTCTCAGAAGATTGTTTTGACAGATTAAAACTAGGTGGTACATGGTTTAAACCACATGCTGTGTCCACAATATTCAATTTCTCTGTACAGTTAAAGAAAGAGAACAAAAGAGGAAAATCTCTAGCCAAAACCAATGTTACAGGAGAGAAATCACTTATTAAAACAGAATTTATTGGAGGAAACTCCATAATCAAAACAGAAAGTGAATCCTCAATCATAACAGAAGTTACAGGAGGGAGTTCTTCAATCGTATCAGACGTTACTAAAAGGAAGTTTCCAATTAAAACAGAAGTTATAGATGAAGCATTCCTAACAGTAACAGAAGTTACTGCAAGGAAATTTCCAATCAAAACAGAAATTGTAGAAGAGATGTTCCCAATCATAACAGAAGGTACTGACTCAGCATTCCCAATCAAAACGAAAGATACAGAAGATGTATTGCCAATTATTACAAAAGTTACAGGAGGGGGATCCCTAATCAATACAGCAGAGATCTCTTCATCCCAGGAAGAAGAGACAGAAAGGCTCACTTTATAATGAAGCAGGTAAAATCATTACTCTCAATTAATTCTATTGCATAATGATAAAATAATTGCACTATGATAAAAAGCCAAAGCGTTTAAATTAATATAACATGAATAAAAATGTATTTGTTTTTGTTTCCTTTTTCTGTTTTTAGAGCAAGAAAGAAGGGAAAGGCAATGTTATTTGGGAGATTATAGTATAGATGACACACCGGTGAATTCACCGATGAAGGCAAGAAAATTTTATCGAACTGCTGTAAAACAAAATGAAATGCAAAATAAAAAACTGAAGTCCTTGAGGGGCGAAAAAAGAATACTTAAAAGAAAAGTGGCAAAACTGCAACGAATTCTTTTGGTTGTTGCAAAGGAATCTCTTAGTAAAGTCACCAAAAGATAATAAGTTTGGTTACACTATTTTAAATTAAAGTAACCGAGGAAAGGTACTTTTTCTTTTGTAGTCTTATTTGTAAATTATATTCCAAAATGAGTTAGAATGTATGTATTATTGTGCATACAGTAAAATCCCAATTTGATGTGTTTTGCTGGACTAACGAAAGAAATGTAATAAGTTGAAAAATATGATTCAAAGGTTATATATATATATATATATATATATATATATATATATATATATAATAAAATATTCTGCGAAAGATTTTCGATCAGAAAAAGTTATTAAAACATCATTTTAAGAATCACTTTGAACAATATCACTACAGACAAAGCATTCTACTATTTCCTCTATTTGAAAAAGAATGATAAATTTCATGCATAAATTCAATAAAAATGTTATTGATTTATTTGCCTCAAAAGTTAAATTTCGAAAATGTACAACTTTTGTAGTATTGTACATACATGTTTCATTTTTTGTTTTTTGAACCTCAGTTTAAATGACTCATGAGCCATGTGTTGTCGTTATATATAGGATAACATGTTTGTAATAGTTTTCTTTTCCATTTAAATTTTAGATGTCAGTTCCTAGACCATCGGCGTGATTCCTATAAAGAGTGGGAAAAAGATTCAAATGGACAATATCTATCCCAACTGCATGCTTTTACTTCAATTCTAGTTTTACTTGAACATTGTGTATGATTACATGAGAGCAACATTTTTTTAGTTCTGATTCTCTAATAAACTGGTATTAAGCTTTACTCAAGAAACTGAAAACTATGCAAAAAAAATATGCTGAAGTTGAGAATATTGATTAAATGTGACTTATCATTGATAAAATTGTTTTTGAAAAAGATATATTAAACAAAATGGACGTTAATTAGAAGATACATTAACTTTGGAACAAGATTCAATTATTTTGGACAACGATAATGTACCCCAGCCAGACAGGCTTTGACATTTATGTTGAGTTCATTTGATTCTAAATAGATATTATCGCTGTCTTTTAATTGACAGTTTAGATGGTTTGTAATAAAGTAGTTTAATGCTCCAAAGTTTATTTTCTTTTTGGGACTGGAGTTGATACTATATATCAACCATTAGACAGTACAAGTATAAATATTCCTACTGCTAAAGACTTGAATGCAAAAAAATCCATGAATTGTGGATCTTTCTCTTCAACCAACTTCTTCTTTTCTTTAACCAACAAGCGAAACAAATGTATTTATTTTTAGAATATACATTCTTTAATTATGTGCTATATCTCAAGTTTATTCATTATTACCGAGCAACCAAGAGCTCCTCAACTAATAGGAAAAGAAGCATTTGCGTTGGAATATCTTGAACATTCAAAAATAATAGTTAAGTTTAAACCAACAAGCTGTAAGGAAAATATAGGGTTATTTTAAATAATGGACCCATTTTTAAAAATTCGTATTTATTAAAGTACAAATCCAAAACAATCTTTATACAAATAGAAAGAAGTTTCAAAGGTTTTTTTTCAATTGAAATGTTTAATGTGTCCACCGTCTGTTGCGCATCATCCTGCGACTCATGCAACAGTGGCGATTCCAGAAGCTACCGGTAGCGTTCGCAAGGCAATAGACCGCTATTCGCTTCACTGTCAGATAGGTCAGATGACTCCCAAGGAATACAAGGATTTCTGCATTTTCCAATTCGCAAAAAGTGAGTTACAAATTGTAATGCAGCTGGCATTGCCTACCAAATTCAGTATTACCTTTAGGAGCCGGGCGGTACACATGCTGTACCGTAAGTCTTTTTTTTTTTTTTTAGAGGACGGGGTTGTGATTTTCACTCGAACCCTTTGGAGCGGGGGATTTTTTCAAGGTTTCATACGTCTGGTACGACAGTTTATACCTTCTCTTTTCAATGGAAAAGAAATCTGTGGTTTAACTGTCGTACTACCTGGGTCGAAAGAAAAATTTCTAAAAAACAGCCCGGATCCAAAAGGTTAAGCAACCAACTGGAAAAGGCATTAACCGTCGGTTTACGCAGTTTCAACAGACTGGAAGTATGTGTAAAGAACAGTCTGATTGTGTATGTCACTAGATAATGTGCAGCAGACGGTTCACGCATTAAACATTTATAATGGTGGAAAAACTTTGAAACTTCTTTTTTCTATTGGTATAAAGACTGCTCGTTTTAGAATTTGTACTTCAATAAATATGAATTTTTTTTAAATGGGTCCGTCATTTAGAAAAACCCTGTAGATTGGCAGTAAGGGAACATGGAGGTTCCCTGCTAAACTTGCCAGCTTGCTGCTTTTAAATAAATTAAAACTTGCAAAATTTCAAGGTTGCAAAAGCACAGCTTTGTTTTTTTCTAACTTTTAATAGTTTGATGCATTAAATAGCAAGAATACTAGGAAAAGATTTTAATCACCATTAGGAGCTAAAAACAAACAATTTTCTCTAAGAATGGGGAAGCAAATCAAAATTCTGAAAAAGGAATTGAATGACTATTCTGTTTTAGCCAAAAATATAACAAGTTTTGTAGGATTTTTATTGAGCATCAGCTAGATACCATAGTTGAAAGCCAAATAGAACTATGTTTTTATAAGATCGTTTGGGAACATTTTTCCTCACCAGTGCTGCAGTTTAACTGACTATTTTAAGTTGGTTTAACTGCAGCACTGAGAGAAGAAAAAACACTCCTTATAGGGAAAATTTACGGGATAAGTGGAATGCCCCCCCCCCCCCCTCTTACACTCTTATTGGTAAATTTTGTGTAAAATTCCTATTGCAGTATGCACTTTGGGTTAAGCTGTACATGAAAGTGTAATGTATACAAAAAACAATAATAAAAATTTATCCTGAAACACGTGTTTCAGAAGTATTGCTTGAACTCCTTAAAAACAATTTTCAGAAAAATTTTTTTGACTTAAGTTCTATGACCTAAAACAAAAACGCATGAATCATTCATGGATTTCAAGCGGATGTGGATTTACTAATGTGCTGCCTATAGGCTGAAACAAATCACTGCCTGTGCTAGACCCGGGTTCGATCCTAGCCGATCAAAGATCCACCGTCTTGATTAATGGTGGCTGGGAGGCATTAAAAATGTCGTGGTTACAAAGTCCTCCAAGTGAAACGATACCTCTGCGGGTGCTGGGCCTAGGGTTTCACTTCACTTCACACTCTCCAGGGTCCCCCGTACCTACCACAGCTTCGTGGTTTAACCGGGATAGGGCCCTGAAGAGCGCTCTGTTCTTAATTTTGAACCAGAACCTAGGGTCGAGCAAACCCTAGGGCCCAGCACCCCCAGAGGTATCGTTTCACTTGGAGGACTTTGTGACCACGACATTTTTAACGCCTCCCAGCCACCATTAATCAAGGCGGTGGATCTTTGATCGGCTGGGTTTCGAACCCGGGTCCCTCCGGACACGAGTCCGATGCCTTACCGATCGGGCCACCACGGCCCTGGGCCTAGGGTTTGCTCGACCCTAGGTTCTGGTTCAAAATTAAGAACAGAGCGCTCTTCAGGGCCCTATCCCGGTTAAACCACGAAAGCTCTGGTAGGTACGAGAAACCCTGGAGAATGAAATGAAATGCCCGTGCTGGATCTCTTACAAATGTAAAAGAAAATTGTTACATTTTCTTGCTGCCGAAACATTTGCCACCATAAAAGGCTATAGTAAAGCCATGTGAAGAAATCCATCTCTAATTTCAAGCCGCAGAAAATTTTCTTATTGCATGGCACATTCATTTTATCAAGATTTTCTATTCCTGAGTGATGTAACAACAAGTTATTTGAAATTTTCCCCACAAAAAACAACGGTTCAAATTTATCTACTAAAACCTCATTACAAAATGTGCTTTAATTTTCAGATTTATTCTGTGCAATATTAACCATTGTAAGCTTTTCATCATTTACAAACTTCTACCTAGAAGCATAAAAAATAGTTTTTCTAATCAAGGCTTTGCAACTTTGGACATTATTTCTTATTAAAAACAATCTGACACAAATGGTCATCCTGTTAGCAATTCTTTTTTTTTTTGCTATGGAAATAATTACTTATATTGTATAATAGCATTCTGGAGACAAATAAATTACTTCTGTAATATGAATTTCAATAAAAGAGGAAAATACTGTACTTCTGACTTCAAAATGTCTCAACTTATTTTTAACTTTGCATTGAAAAATTTTGTATTTTGATTATTTTACTTTTTTATTTCAGGACACGTTGTGCCAAAAAATTTCAGAAGAGGTTGCTAGAATTGAAAATCTAGATGGCATAAGCGGGGATGTTCCATCAGAAGTTGCTGCATTGATGTCAGAAAATGATAAGATTGAATATAGAATCCAGATTTTAAAAAGAGTATGTTTTTAGTAGTTTCATTGTAATACAGTTAAAGTTCCGTGCAACAGTACTTCTGACACCTGATACAATTATCCTTATAGATGGATGTATCATAAAGTTAAGTGACAGTATAATTTTACTTTGGCTTGAAGTTTCTCTGACAATCATAATTATTTTTAAAAGAATGATCATCGTTAAGTATTGGTATAAAATTTTTCTTTAAGTGATTGCCAATCAATGTATTAGATAAAATACATAAAATTTTGGTTGAGGATATTAACTGCAGTAATAGGTTCTGCAAATGCTTGAAGAAATAATGTATCTACAATAAATTAAATGCAATACACCTCTCTTTTAACCGTCCTATATGTTTTGGAAAATTTTGTATTTATTTAAGTGTAATAAGTTTTATTATTGCTTAGCAATAAAGTTTGAGGCTCGATACTCTTTATCAATAGTTTTCAATATTCAATAACGTTACTATTTTCCTTATAGCGTGCAGAGGAGTTGACTCAAAATGTTGCCCTGGAAGGTTCAATATTAAATTTTTTGCAAGACATTTTTACGTCAAGCATCAAAAAAAGTTTTCCAGAACTGAAAGCATTTATCTGCAGCGTGACAAGGAGTACATCGGAAAAGTTTGGAGATTATCAGTGTAACAGTGCTATGAATATAGCACAGGTAAGTTTTTAGCAATTATCATTAGCTGTCTTTTGGTTTTGTGGTGCTATTTATATTTTAAACTTTTTTTAACTGCTTGACAATGGCTAAAAAACAGATACATTTCTTGAGATAAATAATTACACACAATGATTGAAGAGATGTAGCTTAGTACATGTGTGAGAGGGGTAGAAAAATTGTATTTATGGTAATCCCTTGATGAATTGCGCTTGTCGTTGGACAACAAAAAAGCGTGATATATCTAAAAACATGTAACAAAGATAATAAAAAGTAACGGTTTAATTAATGGCATGTGCACCTACGAAAAGATTAATTTATCTTTAAGTTTGGATAATTTGCTTAATTTTAAAAAATGGCCTAACAATTGCTCTTCTAAAATTAAAAAATAATACAGTACAGAACCTTTTATCCGGGAACCAAAATACCGGGAAACCAGAAAACCGGCAACATTTTGTCGATTTTTCAACCACTTTCTAAAATACCCATTTTCGGCAATTTCTAAAAGATGAAGAGCTTTTTTTTTTAAAGACTTTTTCTGTACTTACTTTTGTCATGGTTTTCACATTTTGCTTCCGGTTGCAGAGTTAAATCCAACCGCGTGAACTTTAACGCACTTCCGCTTCTTAGTGGAGCGAGCGGCACAGCGCGTTCCCTCAATCTGCTATATTTTTCTTTTAAAGACTTTTTGTTTCCAGAAACAATGAAATAATAGTAATAATAAAACCGACGTTTGGTTAATAAACTCAACACGTTAATCTCAAGGCTAACCAAAACAAAGATATATTTGCGGATTGTGGGCATTTATCCTTCACGTAAAGAGAGATGTATATAAGGCTCTCATATAAATATTTTTACTTATATAAGAATCATCGGAGTATACTTTTGGAAAATCACTGGTAGTTTGTTTATATGACCTTTTAAAACGCAATGTAAATATTTTATTGTTCTTGTTATTTTAATTCTATACTGATTTTAAAATGTAACTTGCTTCATACAAATGAATATTTTAGAAGAACAAAAAAAAAAAAAACTAGGCGACAACGCGATCGTGCAAGATATGTTTTCAAGAAAAATAGTAACATAGTGCTTCAAACTGAAAGTCCTATTGCACGACAGCATAGACTACAGGCACTTCGCAATAGATATAAAAAATTGAAAGCAAATGAAACGAAAATTGAAAAAAATGATGAAAAAAAATTGACTAATATGTTGATTGTTAGCTAATCTCATTCGTTTCATTTCTTCTTTTGCTTTAATATTGCAAGGTCGGATTTAAAGCTTCCAGTCATAGTCCTGCCAATGATTGTACTCGACTCAAAACCACATAAGCCAAACCGCTCGCTCCACTATAAAGAGGAAGTACGTCAAAGTTCACGCGGCTGGATTTAACTCTGCAACCGGAAACAAAAGGTGAAAACCATGACAGATGCAAGTACAGAAAAAGTCAAAAATTAGTCAAGTTTAAAAATTTGCTTAAGTGACTTATTAAAAAATCTGGTATGGACCCCACACTACTTCCTTTTACGTGTAAATTTCTTAGTAGATGTTTTAAGTGTTAAAATAGAGTGCTTGGAGTGAGCAAGATAATAATTCAAACATTTACACCCTAGTTTGCCACGAAAAATACCAAAAAATGATTTACAATGATTAATTTTCCAAATATCGCCGATTTTAACATCATTCAATTGATTTTTCGCAAAATATCGCCAATAGCGCCAAATTGAACCGAAATTCATAAATATTTTTTTTTCGCCAAATTTATCTCCAACTTGGCGATATATCACCAAGTTGGCATTAAACACTTGGCGACCAAAAGCTTGGCGATACATCGCTAAGTGGTCGCGCCAATTCATATCACTTTAGTCAGCATTGAAATTAATACTGATTTACCCCATAAAAGGGGTAAAACATCCCCTTGGGAACATGCGAATGCAACCACAAGGCGAGGTACACAACTAGACCCTACTTGAAGCCTACATACCAAGCTAGAAGTTTTTACGGCATATAGTTTTTGAGTTATACGACATACATACGTATATACAGACGGCACGAGAAAACTCGTCCTAATTAACTCAAGGGTGTTGATAAATTAACAAAATTGGAAACGAAATATTCTCATGAATTAAAAAATAAAGTGTTCGTGAATAGCATTTTTAACGGCGTTTGTTATTTTCTCGGTGAATTATGCTTAACGGCGTTTGTCTTCACGCAATTCTAAATAAATTTCAAAACAAAAAAACTTTGAAATAAAATATAAAAAAAACTTTTTAAATTTAAAGACTATTTCTGTCCGCTCATTCGCACTAAAAAGTTTGAATTAAACTAAGTATTCGATATAGTGATTATAGTGCTCAGAAATTTCAGCTCATCTTGATGTATTTATATTTACGTTAATGCTAAAGCAGCCAATAAAGTTTAAATTAAAAATTTGATTTAAGAAATAGGCGGTATACTGTTTATTACGAACAGCTTTTACTATACCGCCTACTTCTTAAATCAAATTTTTAATTTAAACTTTATTGGCTGCTTTAGCATTAACGTAAATATAAATACATCAAGATGAGCTGAAATTTCTGAGCACTATAATCACTATATCGAATACTTAGTTTATTTCAAACTTTTTAGTGCGAATGAGCGGACAGAAATAGTCTTTAAATTTAAAAAGTTTTTTTTATATTTTATCTCTTTTGAAATACCTAAATGAATATGAACGGTTTCTTCATAAATACCATATAAGTGGCATATAGCTCAGAAATTTTTAATATTGTAATATCTATAAGCACTTCTGGATCGTTTTCTCTTCAGATTTTAAGATGCATTACTATTTGTTATAGTTACTTGGGTTTTATAAACAATTTGTAAATATCGCTTCGTCGCGATTCAGAAAACGGGAAAATTCAGTTGTCCGGGATAGCTGTAGTCCCAAACATCCTGGATAATTGGTTCTCTACTGTAATTGAAAATATTCCTATTATTTTATCTTGGAATACAAATGGAAAGTTGCAGCCTTAACTGGAATAAATTTAGATCTATGGGAAAACATACCAGATTTGTTCAATGATCAAAAAATAAACAAAATACTTTTTCTGGAAATTAGAACTATTTTTCTGTAATGTCAAATGTGAAACCATCTTTATAAAAACGTGTATAATTTTTCCATGGACAAAGGAAGTACTCGATATATCCGAGTGAGTGACTTAACATGGTAGAATATTGCAAGGAGTTTCTGTACTTGCAAAATAGTTTGGATTTCGCTAGATTGGAAATTGAAATACAGTAACCCCTCGTTATATCGCGCTTTTCGGGGGACAAGAAAAAAGCGTGATATATCCGAAAGCGCGATATAACCGAGGTCATTAAAAATAGTTTTCTATCCAGCATGTAAGTTATAGTTACACATACATAAAAATTCATTTATTCGAACATTAGATTTTTTTTTCAGTCAAAAGTAACAAAAAAAAATAACTTACCTCAGTTGTTGTTACAATGTGCAGGTCTTAAAAAATATGTATACCAACATAAAATTAACCTATTGTTTTGGTGAAATAAGAATCCAAAGTCGTATAGATGAACCTTCGTTTTGTTCATTGATGACAAAATAAATGAGAGAGAGACCTTCTCTGAGCACCTTACATATTTTCTCAAAAATGGTTTAGAACTAAAAGTTTTTTTTTGGGGGGGAGACAAAAGAAAAGAGCGATATATCGGAATGAGCATGTTAAAGAGGCGTGATATAACGAGGGGCTACTGTAATATATAACAAGTGTCACAGATACGTGTTACAAGAACACGTGTGAACAAGTGTAACACTTGTAAAATGCAGATAGGTCATTCCATGTCAAGTGTAGGAGGCGTCCACACTCGACTCCCTCCGATTTTGATGAAATTTTTTTTTTGGAAGTACATATAAGACTTGCATGAAGCCATACCAAATTATAGCTCCATAAGTCTTATGGTTCAGCCAATAAAAATTATTTTGTAAAGTGTGTGTCTTTGTGAAGTGTGTGTATTTTTCAGAGGATCTTTAAGTTTTCTTTTTTAGTTGCTGTATAACAGTCCCTCACAGAATAAATACCATACTGTGTTAATATTTCTTATTTTTCCTTTATGTTCAACTAGCAGCAAGAATTTTTATTACATTTTGTTCAGAAATGTAGTTGCATATTGTAGCTCTAGCATTAAGTTCTATATTGTAGTCTAGGTTATGTACATACAAATTGTATAACCCTTAATTTGGTTAAACTGCATAGAGTAAAATCTCATTAATCCGGACTAATAGAGGTTCCAGGTCCTCTGAATAAAAAAAGTCCATATTAAACAAGAGTGCCTATAAATTGAACTAATGTATATAAACTAATGTACACAGTAAAAATTGCATTTGAATTTAAGAGAGATATAAGACTTCAAAAGAGAAAATTACAAAACAGATTACATAAATACAAAATATGTGCCCTTTTAAAATAAATTATTACTCTAAGTCATCTTTTATCTATCCCTAATATTATATATAACCCACAGGATTGAACGAGTATCTCATGTTGAGGGGCCATTCCAGGAAAACACCTCCATCTTGTCCCACACGTGACACTCATATATCTCATTAAAAAGTCTTTGTTCTCACCTTGCTTGCGTATGAGAGCGATAAGTCGCCAGTATGGGGACTTGGCTTTGCCAAGTGCCCCTGCCCCTCTCTCGGTGTAGGGATCAGGTTGCTTGCCTTCCCTCACCAGTCGCCTTGGATATACCAACGAAGACAGCCATAGGGCTCTCTGTTTCTCTCGTTCCACGCAGTATTGTATCTTAATGTGTGAAGATCAATAAATATGTTTGCTGGAACTGCGACTCATCTCTATACAGTCCACTGCCGGCAGATGTAGTTCTCCCCCCTCATCCAAGCGAATCCAGTCTTCTTCCTTAAACATTGTCTTCACGACTTTTTAAAATTAATTTAAAAAGTCGTGAAGAAAATTTTTTTGTCTAAGAAATCCCACATTGGTTTGTAATTTCTTAACAAAGACAATTTTGCTTATTACCCTTTGAAATCACTACTTTTTAACAAAAAAACATAAGCATCACCTGTGGGACAAGATGGCGCCATGGAATGGCCCTAATGAGGTTTGACTGTACCATTTTTGTTTCATTGCAGCATTGTCTATTCCAGGATTTCCTTCAAAACTTTTGAAAAAATAAGCTGTTGTTTTCTATGACATAATTTTAATAACCAACCACTTTTTGTACTAACAGTAAAAATGCATAATTTCAATGTGAAATAGACTTCATTTTTCTGTCTGTTATAAAAAAATAGTTCTCCAATTAATTAAGCTACTTCTCATGTTCAGGTTTTACGTCAGCAAGGGGCCAAAGTATCCCCCATGGATTGTGCTCAGAAAATTGTCGCAAATGTTTCCTGCGATTTAGCAATCGAAAGTTTGGAGATTGCTAAACCTGGGTTCATCAATGTTAAAGTCAAGACTAGTTTTTTAAGCAAACGGATATCCCATTTACTTAACGAAGGAGTGAAACCACCACCAATAAAGAAGAGGAAAATTGTTGTTGATTTCTCTTCTCCGAATGTCGCAAAAGAAATGCATGTGGGTCATCTGAGGTAGGTTCTGTTTCTCATATTTGTGTATAAACTATAAAATGGGTGTCTTTGTCTTTCTTGCTATAATACTGTTTATGCGCCAATTAAAATTCTTCTTTTCGCCTCATTAACCAAAACCTTCTGCTCTTGTTAGAGATAATAGATAGGAGATTTTGAAAGGGGTTGAGGTTCTTTAATTTCCAAGTTAGGTGTTTTTCTATAACATTTAAACTTAAATTAGGAAGTTTTGTTATTTTACTCTTGAGCATTTTTCCCCATTTTCACAGCACTGCTATGATCTGTTGCTTCTGCAAAATTTCTGGATTCCAGTGTCAAGCACTGACCAGTTACTCTCTTCAAAAATGAATGTTCGTAAATCGAATATAAGCAACTGTACCCTCTGTACTAATTTTATTACTTAAAAATAAGACAAGAAAACTTAGCTGTTAATAACTATAAACTGCAATTACATCTTCCAAGGATCGTAGTTTGAATCATAATTTAAATAAAAGTTAAGACTGTTGCCAATGAGAAAAACAAATACAATTGTTGCCAATATTACAAAAGATAAATATCACACCCTCCATAATCTTAAGCAGAGCTTGTCGGACCCTCTCACCTGACAATTTTTTAAAAATTTACTATCTCCTCTCTTCAGAAGTTTTTAGAATAAAATCATCGGTCCATAGCTAGGCAGTTGTTGTTACCACTGGCAATCCTGAACATATTTTCTTCCAGGTTTTACATTGGGAAATTTAATTACACTGTTACACAAAATTTTGTTTTAAAAATATTGCTTCACATGATTTTTTTCCCTCCATTGGTTAATTTTGCCACTAATTCAAAAATGTATGTGAGGGACTTTTTTAAAAGCTAAATGCTTTTAGTCATCAGATATGAATCTGTCCTATATCTGTCTTTGTTATCACAAAAAGATTTAGTGTACATAGGCCTACAACTCCCAATAGCCTCAAGAAATCCATTACTGACTCATTTGCAAGCATTATGAGAGAAACACTTGAGCAACTGAATTACTTGAAGTTAATTTTACTTAAATAACTGATAACTTTGTAACTAGGTTGCTCTAAAGTATCGTCTCTGAAGGTTCTCAATTTGAAAACTTTCTGCATCAATTATCTTTCAATGCTCTTTTCAATAAAAAAAAAATGCTGTACTATTTGCTATGATTCAGTGTGATTAAATTTTAGATTTGTTAGTTAATTGAAAGACGCGCTGTATATTTCGATAATGGTGTGCTTTTAAATTTTATTTAAGTGGTATGGCTTTATGGCTGCATAAGTTTAGTGGCCACTCCTGTAGAATATTTACCATACTAATTTTATCACTTGTCCAGGAACTTAAATGTATAACAAGTTGTTCTCTGTTTTCATGTTTAAGATAGTTTGACTATGATAGTCAATGGCACTTATAAAGAGAATAACTGGTTTTACGATGTTTTATCACTTGTTCTATCATGTTTGCTTAACCTTTTGGATCCGGGCTGTTTTTTGGAAATTTTTCTTTCGACCCATTTAGTACGACAGTTGAACCACAGATTTCTTTTTCATTGAAAAGAGCAGGTAGAAACTGTCGTACCAGATGTATGAAACCTTGAAAAAATCCCCGTCTCCAAAGGGTTCGAGTGAAAATCTCAACCCCATCCTCTAAAGAAAAAAGACTTATGGTACAACATGTGTACCCCCCCCCCCCCCGGTTCCTAAAGGTTAAATGCAGTGTTGTAGATAAGGGGGTGGTCCCCCCCTGAAGCACTGAAGTTATTCCGTTTTATTTAAGATACTTTTTTCATCATATAGTCAATTTTCTGTATTTGTGACTGTCTATATAAAACTGAAATCAAACTATGGATGCTTCTGTTTACGCTTATGGGGGTGCATCAGGTGTTTTTCTAGAATAGTAAGGGAGGGGGGTCCATTTTTGGGGGGGGTTTGGGGTGCGGGTTGGGGGGTGATACTGGTTTATAGGTTTGGGTGTGGGCGATTTTTGGGTTTTTACTTGTCTCTTAGGTTTGGTGGATTTGTGGGGGGGTTTGGGGTGTGTTGTTGGTGGGTAATGGGGTTAATAATTTTGGGTTGGGGGGGGGGGTGGTTGTTAGGTCTGGTTTGGTTGGGTGTTATATTCGTTGTTGGTTGGAGGTGCTGTATTGCATTTAAGTGGGTCTTGGTAGTGGTGGTTTTGGGTGTGGCTTGGTTTTCTGATGTGGGGACGAGGGGTGGGCGTGTTCGTAGGGGGTTTTAATGGCGTTTTGAGGCAACAAATGGTGTTTATGGGGGGTAGTGGGGTGTGAGCGTTTGTGTGAGGGAGGTTGTTTTTTTGGTGTTGGGAGGGTGGGGTGGTTGTGTGGTCGCGGGTCCTGGGGTTTGCTTGTTGTGGTGGCGTATCTGCGGCGGGTTGTTTGGTTGTAATCTGGGGTGTTTATGCGGGGTTATGGGGTTTGATTGGGTGGTTGGTCCGTGGGGTGGTGGGTGTATGGCTATGAGGGGCTGGTTGGGTTTAGTTTTTGTTTTTTATGCTGGGCTCTAAGGAGTTTTTGGTTGGTTTAGATTTTGTGTTGGGTTATTGTGGTAGGTTTGTGGGGGTTGGGGGGTGGTGGTGTGGAGTTGGTGAGTTTTGGGTGTTTTTGTTTATTGGCGGTTGTGGTGTCTGGTTGTGTGGGGTTTGATAAGCTCGTTTGGGGTCTGTTTGGTTGGGGTGGGGTGGTGGGGTGGTTCGGTGTATTGGGGGCGGGGGCAGTGGTGTAGTATGGTATTGTGGAGTGATGGGGTGGTTCTCTTTGATTGGATGCGTTTTTGGTGGTTGTAGTTGAATGTTGGGAGTTGGGTTGGCTATAGGATCTGGTTTGTGGTGTAGGTGCTGTGTGGGGGGCTCTGGGGGTGTTTGGGGGGGGGTGGGGGTGGTATTTTTTATTTGTTAGGAAGGTATGTATGGGGTGGCGTGGATGGGGGTTGGCTTCGTTTGTTTGGTTTTGGGGGGTATGGGGTAGGGGGTTTGAGGGGGTTGAGTTACTGGTGTTTGGGCTGTGTGTATAGATTGGGGGGGGATTTTTGTTGAGATGAGGGTTGGTTTTGTTATTGGATTGGGGTCGCTATTTATTCTGGGGCAGTGTGATTTTCTAGCGCGGTGGGGGGATGGATTTCATGGCTGGGTGGGTGGGTGGGTTGTGGGATGTCTTGAGTGGGTGGTTTGGGTTGGCTTTCATGATTTTTTGTTTGGAATGTTTAGTGGTTGGGGCTTTGTGGCTGTCATTTTGTTGGGGGGTGGGTGTTGGTGAGGTGGTTTTGGGGTGGTTTCGGGGAGGGGTATTGTGGGGGTGGGGGTTTGTTGGTTGGGGGGCGTTTTGGAGGGTGGGAGGGGTGGTGTTGTTTTTGGGGGGTTTGCGGGTGGTTGTTTGGCTTTGCGTATGGTCGTGGGTGGTTAAGTGGGGGTGCTGGTTATGGTAGGTTGGTTTGGTTTTTTGTTCTGTTTGTGGGGGGGAGGTGGTTTCTGTGAGGCGGGGGTAGGGGAGGTTGAAATAGCGGGTTCGTTGGTTGTGTGATTTTTTACAGTGGGGGGCTGGGGGGTATTGGTTTTCGTTGACTTAATCTTTTGCTGGGTCTGGTTTTGGGGTATTGATGGTTTGGTGATTTGGGGTGTTTGTTGTGGCTTTGGGGGTTGAGGGTTATTGTGGATTTGTTTGTGGGGGTGGGGGTGTGGTACTGGTTTCTTATTTAGTTGGGGGGTTGTAGGGTTGGTGGGGGTCTTGGCGTGTTGGGTTTGTGTTTGATGGGGTGGAATGAGGTAGGGGTGGTAATGGGGGAGGGGGTGTGGGTTGGTGTGGGGGTTTCGTGGGGGGGGCTTTTATTTTGGAGGGGTAGTGGGTTTTATGTCTGGTTGGCGGGTCTGTGGGAATGAGTACCACTTCCCTCTTTCTCGTGGGGGGGGGGGGTGGTGTAGTTTGTTTGGGTTGGGATTGGGGGGTGGGTGTTATTGGTGGGGTTATAGGGGGTGTCTTGTTGTGGGTGGTCTGTCGTGGTGGTTCCAGGTAGGCGAGGGGATGGGGCGTTGGGGATGTGGTGGGTGTTGGGGTAGCTTGGGTAAGGTTGGTCGTGTTGGTTTGGGTTTTGGCGGTGTGTTGGGGGGGTTATTGAGTGATCATGGTGGGGGGGGGATTGTCGGGGTGTGTGTGTGTTTGTGGGCGGGTAGTTTTTATTGCGGGGGGTGGGGTTTAGGGTTGCGGCTGGGGGTATTGGGGTCATTTCTGTCTGGGGGTGGGGGGATTCTGTTGGTTTTTTATGTAGGGTGAGGTGTGTTTGGGGTGAGCCATGCTCATAGGTCTGGGGGTGGTGTTTTGGGGCAGTTTTTTTTGGCATTGGGGGTAATTATGGCCTGGTGTGGGTGGTGAGGTAGGGGGTATGGTTGGGGTGAGTGGGTGGCGTGTTGTTCGTGGGGGGACTGGCGGGGTCGTTGTTGTTTTTTGGGTGTGTCTTGGGATATGGTGGGGTTTTTTTGGGCATTACGAGTGCTCCTGTGGGTAATTTGGGGGTAATTGGGGTCGTTTTTCGTTGGTAGTGGTTGGGTCTTCATTAGTTTGGGGGTGGGCGGTTTTGGGGGGGGGGGTTAGTGGGTTTGATTTGGTGGTTGTTCTTAGTTCTTTTGTTGATCTGTGGTAATCTCTGGTTTAGGGGCTGGGATTATTTGTGGGGGACTTTGGTCTCTGGGGTTTTGAGGGAATTAGTGCTTGGGCGGGGGATGGCGGGTTTTTTGGGGGGGTAGAACTTGGTTTGTGTTCTTGCGTGTGGTTGTTGTTTGAGTCTGGGGGGGTATATTTGGTTTGCGGTGGGGGGAATTGGTTTGGAATTTGGTATTTTTGGGTTCGGGCGGGTGGGGCGTTGGGTAGTTTGTTTGGTATCGGCAGATGAGATAGTATTGGGGGGGGGTGGAGGTTGCTTTGCGGTTGTATTTGGGGGTGGTGTTGGCTGGGGTTGGCTGTTTTTTCTTGTTTGATTTGGGGTGGGGGATTTATCTTTGTTGTGTGTATTGGTTTTTCAGTGGAATACTTTGTTTATCTATTGGGGTGCGTGTCTTTGGTTTTTTTAGGGTGGGGGGGGGGTTAATGGTGTTATGATGAATGGGTCTGGGGTTGGTGGGCGGGTGGGAGGTAGGTGGGTGGGGGGTTTGGGGTTGGGGAGTTAGTTGTCTTTTTTTATGTATGGCTTTGGGGTCTTTGGTTGGGTTTGGGTGGGGTTTCTTGTGCTCAAAGAGGTGTGACTGGGTTGGGGGTTATTTTGGAGTGGTGGGATTTTGGTAGGGGGGGCGGGGGGGGTTATCGGTTTCTCGTTGTGTAGGTGTGGGTATCCCCCCCACCCCTCTGTGGTGGGTTGGGGGTTTTGGGGGGGTGTTTGTTTTTGTAAGGGGGTGAGGTAATGTTATTACTAGTGGGTGTGTGTTGTGTGGTTGTAGCTCGTTGGTTTTGTTTTTGTGATGTGTGGGGGTGGTGTTGTTTGTGGTGGTTTTGTGCTGTGGGGGGTGGTTGGGGATGTTTTGGGTTTCTTGCGTGGGGAGGGGTTCATGTGTAGGGTGGGTGGTGTGTGTTGCGGTTTTTGATGGTTTTTTGGGGGGGGGTGGGGATTTTGTGGTCGGCTTGCATTTTAATATCGGGGCTTTGGAGGGCGGTTGGTTTTGTGTTTGGGTGGGGTTGGGATTGGATGGTGTTGGGTTGATTTCTTTGGTGATGGGGAGGGTGTGTGGTGTGTGGGGTGATCGACGGTTGGGGGTGGGGGGAGGTCTTAACTTTACATAGGTGGTTTAGTTGGCTTGATGGATGCTTTGATGCTATTGGGGGGGGTTGTTGGTGGGGTATCGGTTATATTTATTGCGGGTAGCTTCATCGGGGGTTGGGTTGGGTGGGGGGGTGGGGCGGTGTGTTTGTTTAGTTTTGGGGGGGAGATGTGTTGGGCGGCGTTTCTCGGGTGGGGGATAGTTACGGTTGGGTGGTAATTCTTTTGGTTGTGTTGGGGTCTTCGGGTGTGTTGTATGTTGGTTTTAGGTTTTTTTTTGGTGTTGGTGGTGGGTTGGGTGGTGTTAACGGGGGGGATAGTGATTAGTTTGTGGGTGTTGGGGTTGGGGATTTTTTGGGGGGGTCTGGGTGGTTTGTTGGGGGGTTTGGGGTCTTGTAGGGTTTTGTGGGTTGTCGGGTGGGGGTTCTATTGATGGGGTGTCTGTTTTCTTGTTGGTTCTGATTGATGGGTTTTGCGGATGTGCGTGGGGTTGGTTGGGTTAGGGGGATGGTGCTGGTGGGGTGGGGTGTTATGTGGTGGATTCTGACTTAGGCGGGGGTGGTTTTGATTTTTTGCTGTTTTTTTTGTTTGTTAATGGGGCGGCTTGGATGCTGCTGTGGTTTTTCTATGGTGCTTTATTTTGCGTTGGTTGTGTTGGGCGTGTTTATGGTTTGAGTTGTGGTCATAGTGATTTGATTTGCGGGAGGTTTGTTTGGTTGGTTTGTAATTGGGGGGAGATTTCGAGGGTCCGGTACTCGGGGCTTATGGTGGTTTTGTTTTCCGGGAGAGGTTATTTTCAAGGGGTGGTCGTTATTGGGGCTGTTTGGTTGGACTGGGGTTATTTGTTTCTGGGGGGGGGGTTGGGGGGTTTGTGTGCGGTATGGTATGGGTATTTGTATTGGTTTTTGGTTTCGTGTGTGTTTTGGTAATTTGGGTGGTGATATTTGGGGAGGGCTTTTCATGGGATATGTGGGTCATTGGGGCTTGCTGTGTTTGCGTAGTGCTTTGAAGCTCCTCATTTCGCGAGATATGGGGTTGGTTTGGGATTTTTGGTGGTATAGTGGTGTGGCTGGGGGTGGTTGGAGTGGGGTGGGGGGGTATTTGAGGGTTGCTTCTTTTTTCGTAGGGTTTTTCGGTTTATTGGATGGTGTCACTGATGTGTGGTTTGGTGGATGAGATTGATGGGTGTGTACTTTTTAGGTGGGGGGTTGTGGGTTGGGTTCTTTTTATCTGTGGGGGTGTAGGTGTTGCGTGCATGGTTGTTTTTTTAGCGGTTTCATTTTTCTTCGGGCGGAAGTTGGTGTTTCTTTTGTGTGGTTGGTGGTGGGTTTGTGATGGGGGTATGGTATGGGGTATGTGTCGATTCTATTGGATGTAGGGTGGGGCGGGGGTGTGGGGGGGGGTTCTTGGTTGTTGGGTTGGGGGCGGGATCGTGGTAGCGTTGGGGTCTAGCTTTTTTGTTGTTGTGGGGGGTATTGTGGGGTTTAAGGTATATCTTTGTTGAGCTTGGGGGGTGGTTGGGGGGTGGTTATTGGGAGTTTATGTGGGGGGTTTTGGTGGGGTTGGTGGGCTTGGGTTGGCGTAATGTTGCGGGAGGGATGGGTATGTATTTTGCTTATTTACTCTTTGGTTTTGGTGGGGGGGTCGGGTTGCGGCGGTTGGTGGGTTTGGGTTTGCGGGGTATTGGGTTATGGGTTGGAGTTGTGGTGAGGTGGGTTGGACGGTTGTTCATTGTGGTTAGTATGGGTGGGGGTATTCGGGGTGTTTTATCCTTTTTTTTTTGGGCTCGTGATTGGTGGGGGGGTAGCGTGGAGGGGGGTTATTTCGTATGTGCGTGTCTTTTCGTGTTTTGGCTTTGGTTTTCGTGGGTTGGGGTTGGTGGCTTTGGTCGTGGGGGAATTGTGGGGGCTATTGGGGGTCTTTAGGGTGTGGAGGTATTTTACATTTGCTTGGGGGGGATTTTTGTGGTTGGTAGGTGTGTAATTTATGTTTGGGGTATCTGGGGGGGTATTAGTTTGTTGTCTGTGTTCCTTCTATGGAATTTTTTGGTATATGTTGGGGGGCAACCCCAATGATGGGTGGGTGGGGGTTTTTTTGTTGTTGTGTGTTTGAGTGGTTGGGTGGGGATGTTTGGCTGTTGGGGAGTAAGGTTGCTTTGTGTGGTTTTTCGTTTATTATTTGCGATATCTGGAGGGTGGTGTGGGGTGGGGGTGGGATTTTGGAGGCGGTTTTTGTGCTGTGGGGTTTTTTTTGTGTATTATGGGGGGGGTGGGTAGGGGGGTAGCGCGGTAGTTTGGTGGTGGTTATCTGGAGCGTCTTGGGCGACCTTGTGGGTGTCGTGCGTATGGTTGGTGGGGGTGAGACGTTCAGGTTCGGGGTGGGTCGGGTTGGGATGGTTGTTCTTATGGTTGGGGTAGTGTGTGTGGGACAGGTAATGAGGGGTGAGTGGTTCGTTGGTGTGAATATTTTGGGGTGTTGGGTGGAGTTATACGGGGGTTTTTTTTATGTGGGGGGTTGTTGTGAGGTTTTTTGTGGGGTATGTCTTTTTTGTGGTTGGGGGGGGGGGGTGTTGGTTATTTTTTGGGTTGGGGGGTTTGTTTGGGGGTTGGTGTTTGGTTCGGGTTTGGATCTTCTTAATCGGGTGGGGGGTTGGTTGTCTGGGTGACTCTTTTTGGGGTTTGACTGGGTTTGAGTCCTAAATTCGTCTATGATGCTTGGTGGTGGTTGAGGTATGCAGTGTTGTGGGGGGGGTGTTGGGGGGGGGGTTGGGATGTGGTGGTTAGAGTTGGGTTGGGTGGTTTTGTTTTTACAGTGGGGTTTTGGGGTTTATTTTGGTTGGTGTTGTTTAAAAATGGGTTATGTTGTGGTGTAAGGGGTGGGGCGTAGTGGGATACTTGGGCGGGTTGGGGTTTTGAACTGTCTACTTTTTGGTTATTGGGGGTTGTTTGGTGGGAGTGGGTGGGCGGATCGGTTAAGGGTTTTTTGTGGGTTTCGTTGTGGGGGTGTTGGGGTCTGGTTCTTGTGGTTTTTCTGGTTCGTTTGGGAGGGGGGGGGGTGCTGTGGCTTAGGGGGGGTTTGATGTGGGTAGGCGGGGGGTGTGGGTGTTTCTGGTTTGGTGTTGTTGTGTTTTAGTGTGGGAGGGTGACTATTTTAACAAGTATGGTGGTTTGGGTTTGTTGCGGGGTGGGGGGGTGTGTGTTTTGTAAATGGCTTTATGTGGTAGGTACTTGGTGGGTGTGGGTTGTGGATTTATTTTGGGTTATGTGATTATCCTTTGTTTTGCTTATCCTGCTTTTGTTATTTTACTGGTTTGGGGGTTGATTTTTGGTGGGGTATTTTATTTATGGGTGGGGGATTGGGGTCTGTGTGTAGGGGGTGATTTTGAGTTGTGTCGATTTTGTGTTGTTTAATTGAGGGGAGTGTTTGTATGGGGCGTATTATGCTGGATGCGTCGGTGTTGGGGGGGGGGGTGGGGTGTAGTGGGGTGGGATTGTTGGGGTACTCGTGTACTCTGGGTTTGTTTTTGTCGTGTTTGACTGTTATCTGGGTTGTTTACATGAGTAATGGGGGGGGGTTGGTTGGTAAAATTCGAGTGGGGGTTGGGGGTGTTTTGGTTTATGATATCGTTGGGTTTCTTGTTTCTGTGATTTTGGGGGATTGTTGGGGGAAGTCTTGGTGTAGGTGTTTCTGTGGGCTTGTCGATGTAGCAACTTGTTCTGTTGGGGGGGTTTAGGGGATTAGGGGTTTGGGGGTTGTTGGCGGGTTTTGGAGTTGTTTTTGTGGTGTTATTCTTCGTGGGTGCTTCTGTTTTGTTGTCGTCTGGGGTGGGGTTTTTATTGAGCTGTTGGTGGGGGGTATTAGGGGGTGTTTTTTGCCCTATGGTAATTTTATGTTTTCTTGGGGTGTTTGGTTAGGGGGGTGCTGGTTAGGGGGGACGTTGGGGGATTGGGGGGGGGAAATGGGGTGTTTATGATGTATTTAGTCTGGGAGGGCGGGGTGGCTTTTGTGGGGGGGTTGGCTGGGGTATTTTGGGTTGGGGGTGAGGTGTGGGGGAGGGGGGTTGGGGGTTGGGGGGTTTGGAAGAACGGCGTGGCTTCTGTTATGAAATCCACAAATGTAACAGGGGCGATTTGTTTTGGTGGATGTAGATTAGTGGTTCCGTGGTTGGGGTTGTTGTCGCTTGTGGGTGTATATTTGGTTATTAGGTTTTTGGTAGGTGCTGTGGGGAAATGGGCGTGTTTTTTGTGGTGGGGGGGGTATACGTATTTCAGTTTTTGGGGTGGTGAGGGTTTGGTGGTTTAATGGGTGGGGTTATGGGGTCCCTTTTGGTGGAATGTGTGACTTTGTATCGGGGGGGTTGTTGGTGGGCGTTGGAGGGACTGGTTGTTGGGTTTTTTGGTTTGGGGGGGAGAGGTTGGGTTCTGGGGATTTTTTGGGTGTTTTTTTTATATGGGTGGGGCGGTGTTCTTTTGTTGGGTTTGTGGGTCTTTGTGTGTTTGGTGTTTAGGGAATAGTTTATGGGTTGGGGGAGTAGTTTGGTTGATTGGTGGGGGGTGGGGTGTGGGTTGGGCACGGCGTGTTGTGGTTGGTTGGGAGGGGTTGGTTGGGGGTATGGTTATTTTAATCTTTGGGTGTTGGTATGTTTTGGGATGGGTTGTATGTACTGGGGTGTCTTTCGGGATATTTGGGTAGTTGTGGAGGGGGGTGTTAAGTGTAATTTGGTGTTGGTTTACAGTCGGTGCTTCGGTACGGCTATGGGGGTTGGGGATGGTTTTCTTTTGGGCTTGGGGAGGGGCTTGGAGGTTGGTGGGTATCTGGTGTGGCTTGTTTGGGGTTGTTTTGGTTTGTTTGGATTTTAGGATTTTTTTATGAATATTGGTGGCGGGTAGTTTGGGGGGGTAGGTTTGTTTTGGGGTTGGGTGGTTATTTTTTTTTTAGGGTTGGGGGGGGGGTGGGGGTTTGAACGCTTGGGGGGGTGGGGGTTGTGTTTTTTATTTTGGAGGGGGTTGGTTGGGTTACTTACAATTCCCCTGAATTTTTCGGTTGGGGGTGGCTTGGTGGGGATTTGGGTTTTGTTGGGGGGGGTGCGCTGTGGGGGCTAATGTTGTGACGGCGGGGGGGGTGGGTCATTTGTTGGTTTATCCTTGGTCTTGGTCTTTGGGGGTTCATGTGGCTTGTCGTGTTTGGTTATTGGTTTTTGTTTTGGATTTTGAATGCGGTTCTTTTGGGTTGGGTTTGTTTTGGTTTATGTGATGGGTTTAGGTTGGCTGGGTCGTCTTCTGTGGTGGGGGGAGGGGATGGTTGGGTGGGGGGTTACGTGTGTTGGTGGCTTGTGCTGTGTGGGTTTGGTGTTACTGTGGGGTTTGGTATTGGTGGGGTGGTGGTTCTTGTGCGTTTGTATATGTTTTAGCTCATTGGAACGGGGGTTTTGGGTATTATTGGGGGGCCGCTTTTTTGGGGTTGGGGGGGCCGGATGTTGTTGGGGGTGGGGGAAAATGGGGTGTGGTTGTGTTGGTGATGACTGGTCCGATTTGAAACTGGGCGGGTTTGAGAGTCGGTGGCTTAGTGGTGTATTATTAGTTTGTGGGGGGAGGGGGAGGGGTGTTTGTAGTTTTTGGGGGCCTAGGGTGGGGTGATTTTGTTTTTTATTTTGCGGTTTCATTGGGTTGTAGGTGGTTTTGATTGGTTTCGGCTATGGATACTTTGATATTGTGGGGTTTTGTGGTGGGGTTAGGTTGGGGGTATTTGCTTGGCTGGGGTCTTGGGATGGATTGATGGTATGGTTTTTTGGCAAGGTTTATCGGGGGTGTTTTGTTGGGATTGTGGTTGGGTTTCTGGAGTCTATTGGTTTTATGGGGGTGTTGGCTTTTGTGGTGTTTTTTGAGTGGTTGGGGGGTAGAGAGATTGGTTTGGTGGATTGTAGGGTGTCTTGGGGTTTTACGTCTGACTTGTTGTAGGGGGGTCTTGGGTAGGCTGGAGTGGGGGGTAGTCTGGGGGTGGGGTTTGGGTGGGCTTTTTATTTTCTCTGTTTATTTGTGGGTTTCTGGTGGGGTGTTGGGGGGTTTGGTTTGGTTGATGTTTGGGGAGGGTATTTGGGTATGGTGCGGTGGGGGGGTGTTGGGTTGTGATGTTGGCGGGGTGGCTTTTGGGTTGTCACTTTATGTGGGGGTTGTGGTGGTGGGGGTTGTTTGTTGGGGTACTTATGGATTTGGTAAAAAGTGGGCGGTTGTCTTTGCTGGGTTGTTGATGTCGGGAGGGGATACTTTGAGGGGTAACTTTTGGGTGTTTGGTCGGGGTGGGTGTTCTGCGGTTTCTGGGGGGGATGTTGGTGGGGTGGGGGGGGTTGGTTGGGACTTTTAGTGGCTGGGTGGTTCTTGGATAGTGGTCTGGGTTTTGTGTCGGGGTTGTGTTTGACGGCATGGGTGTTTGATTTTTTGATGGTTTGGGGTTAGTTGATTGGGTTGCCGGGGGGGGTGGAGGTGGTCGGCTTGTGGGTGGGGGGGTTGCATGTGATGTTTTTATCCCACCCAACCCTGGTATGTTGGGTGGTTGGGTTTTTTATTGGGTGGGTTGTGTGGGCTGTCTGTGTTGTTTTGGGGGGGGTTGGGGTATATTGGGGGGGGGTGTTCCTTGTGCGAGGGGGGGGGGTGCTTTAGGTCTGGGTGGATTGGTGTAATGTGTGTTTGTCTGGGGTTTTTCTAGGTTTTGGGGTAGGGCGGATTGGGTTCGGTCTGGTTGGGGTTTTATTGGGTGGGTTTGGGGTGGGGATAGATAGTGGGTTGGTTCGTACGTCTGTGGATTGGTGTGGTCTATGTCGGGCGTGTGGGCTGCTTTGGGTTTGAGGCTGGTAATTTATTGGGTGGGTGGGTGTGGCGGTGGAGGGGGGGGCTCCTGGGGGGTGGGGCAGGTGGGGGGGTTGGGGGTGTCGGTGTGATGTTAGGAGCGTTTTGGATGGTGGTTATGGTTTTGGTATTGGGGGGTGGTAGAATGTGGGTGCTAGGGGGATAGTTTTGTGGGTATGGTTGTTGTTGGCTTTTGGGATGTGGTTTTCTTTGATGTATGGGTCAGGTGTCGTGTGGGCTGTGTGCATGGTGTCTGGGGTCCGGTTTTATTTGGGACTTCGTGGGGGTGGGGGGGTTTGGTCGTGGGGGGGTAGGGGGGGTGGGGATTTCGGTGTGGGGGGGGTTGGGCTTTCGGGGGTACGGTGTGGGAGTACAAGTAGCTCATTGTTGATGGGGTTGGTAGTTGGGTAATTTGGGGGGAGTGGGGGTGGGGGGAGGGGGGCGTTTGGTTGTTAGAGGGGACGTTTGGGTTGGGGTATGATGGGGGGGGTGGGTTGATGTGTCGTGTTTTTGATGATTGTTTTTGTGTTGTAGTGGGGTTTGGGGGTATTGTGGGTTTGTTGGATATTTATGGGGGGGTTGGTGTGGGGTTACATGGGGTCTTTCGCTCGTATAAGGAACTGCTTTTGGTGGGAGTGGTTGTTGGCATTATTTTTGGTGTTATCCGGTGGGGTTGTGTTTGTGGGTGGGGTGTGGTCTTGGTGTGTTAGGGTTGGGTATTGGGGGTTAGTTTGGGGGTCGGTGTTATTTTGGTTTTGGGTGTGGGGGTGGGTGTTTTTTTTTGGGTGTTGTTAGGTGGGATGGGTTTTAAGTTGCTATGGGTGGTTCTAGGGTGGGTTACTTGGGTGGCGAGAGGGGGCTAATGGAGTGGGGGGGGTAATCTTAGTGGGGTAGGGGGGTACCCCTATTTGTCTCAAGGTTTTTTTTACGTGTGCGTTATTGGGGTGGTAGGGGGGGTGTCGGGGGTTACATTATTATCTTGGGGGGGGGTCTTGGTATGTATGTGTGGGGACTTATGCTGAGGTTTGAGGGGGGGTTGGTGGTATAGTGGGGTTAGTTTCGGGAGGGTATGGGGGGGATGTTCGGTGTTGTTTTGGGGTACTTGTTGTTAATGGTTTTTTTTTGGGGTGTTCAGGGGCGGGGAGGGCTGGGGTTGGATTGTTAGGTCGAGTCATGGTTGGAGGTTGAACTATGTTTAGAGGCGATTTGTGGGGGTGGTAATGGTCGGTTAGGTCTTGGGGTGTGGGTGGTATGTTTGGGGTGGGTTGGGGGTTCTGGGGTATATGTGGTTATATGGGGGGTTTTGTGCTTTTATTCATGGGGTGCTGAGGTGTTGTGGGGGTTTTGTATGTGTGGTTGTCTTTGGATATTTGTGTTGTCGTTTGTTGATATAGTGTTTCATTGTGGTGGGGGCTTTTAGTCATGTTAGGGGTTTAATTATTGGGTTTTATTAGGTTACATGTTGTGTGGGTTGTTTGTGGGTAATCTGGTGGGGGGTCAGTCTATCTTTGCTGGCGGGGGGGGGCGGGGGGTAGTATGGTCTTCTCATGGGTTTTGGATTGGTGAGGTGGTTTGGGGGGGAGGGGCTGGTGTCGGTGGGTGGGGTGGTAGTTTTTGTTTTTGGGTGGGTTTGTGTTGTGGTTGGGTTCACACGTTGTGTGCTGGTGTGCTGAGTGGGTGGGGGTTGGTGTTGGCTTGGTTGTGGTTGGGGTTGTTTGGTGTTTGTATTGTCACATTTTGCGGGGGGGTTGGATTTTATGGGGGATGTTTTTGGTACGGGTGTATTGGGGGTGGGGATGATTGTAGTGTTCGGGTTGCACAACATGGGTTTTTACCGATGTGAGGGGTGGTTGGGAGTTTTGCTCGTGGGGTGGGTTGTTGTGGGAGGGGTTGGTTGGTTTATAGGGGGGGTGGGGTGGTTGTGGTTTTTTGGTTTAGTGTGGGGTTGGAGGGCCTTCTTGGGGGTGTGTTATGGGTTGGGGGTGGGGTGGGACTTTGGTCTGTTGGGGGGGTATGGTGGAATTTTTGGTTGGTGTATGGGCTGGTCTGGGGGGGTTTGCTTGGGGTGGGTCTGTTGGTGTTTCTGTTTTCCATGGGGTTCTGCTGGGTTGGTGTTCTGCGCTGGGGGGGGTGGGGGTTGTATGCTTTGCGGGGGTGGGTGGTTTTAGGTTTGTTGGTTGCGGTGTGGGGTTAGATGGAGTGTAGTTAGCAGAGGGGATCAGGGTGTGGTTTAGGGTGTGCGGGTTGTGACTTTGGTAGGGTTTTTGGGGTTTGTGGTGGGTATTTTGGGGGTAGTTTTTGTTTTCGATTTTAGTGTTAGTTTTTTAATTATTTTGGGGGGGGTATTTTTAGCGTTTTGATTGGATTTGCACTTTTGTGTCGGTTGGGATTCTGTGGGGGTTATTCGGGTTGTTATGGTGGGGGGTGGTTTTAGGGGATTTCGCACGTTTGGTTGGGGGGGTTATTGGGATACGGTATGCTGTCGGGGGTTGGGGGGCGGATATGTTTGTATTTTGGGGTTGGGTTTCTGTGGGGGTTCATGAGCACAGCGCTAGGATGGGGATTGCGCTCAGTTTGTGTGGGGTGTGTGTGTTGATTTTGGAGTGTTTTAAGGGTTGTTGTTGTTGTGGGGTGGGCTATGGTTGGTTGGGGGGTGTGGGGTGGGGTGGTGTATGTGGGTGTGGGTGGGTTGTTGCGGGCTTATTATGGGATTGGTTAGAGGGTGTATGGGTTGTTTTTGGGTGGTTCTTAGATTATTTTTGTGGTTTGGTCTTATTGTGTATTTTCTGGTTTTTTTTTGGGGGTTTGGATTAAGTGGTGGTTAGTTGGGGGTTTGTTGTTGGTTGTTGTATTGTTGATTCTGTGGCTGATTGGTGTGATGGCTCATGTTTGGTGGTGTATTATGGTGTAGTTTGGGTGGGGTTTGGGTGGGTTGTTTGGGCAAGGGGTACTGTGGTTCGGGTGTAATATGGGGGTTCAGGGTGTTTGGCGGGGATTTGTTTTAGTTGGGGTCTTTGATCTAGGGGCGGGTGATTAGTTGTCTGATGTTTTGGCTTATGGAGGTGTCGGAAGTGGGGGAGGTGGTGTTGTGTAATTTTGGGTGTGGGGTGTCATTGAGGGTGGGGGGCAGGGGTTAAGGGGGTTGGGTTTATGGTGTTGTGGAGGGGGAGTTAATTTATTGTTGGTGGGTTTATGGTGGGGGGGGGGATTTATGAAGGTTTGTGCGTCGAAGGGTTAGTTGGTAGTTGGTAGGGGGGGGATTTTGGGGTTCGTTGGGGAATTGGGGGGGGTGAGTGTGGGGTGGGTTGGTGGATTTGGGTTTAAGTGGTGGGGGGGGAGTATTTCTTGTTTTAAAGTTTGGTTGTTTCGGGGTCTTGTTGGTACGGGAGTTGTTTTTTTCGGGTTTGGTTGGTAGATCTGGAGGGATAGGGGTGGATCATTTCGGGGTTGTCGTATCTGTTTTTTTAACTTGTTTAGGGTGGGTTTGGGCTGGTTGGGTAATGTATGGGGGTTGGGGAGTGCATGATGGGCGTGGGGTTTATGGGGTATTCTCTTTGGGGGGTGTTTATGGTTGGTTATTGGGGGGGGTCTAGGGGGGATGGACTTTTTGTGGGTATATGGGTGGGGGGGGGGCGGTATTGCGCGCGGGTTAGGTATAAGTTTGGCATTATTGGTGGTTTTTTTGTGGAGTATGGTGGGGATGTGGGTTGGTTGGTCTTGGGTGGGTGTGGGGTTTTTGTGTGTCATTCTTTTTTGGGGGGTCTCTTTGTGGGTTTCATAGGGTTTGATGTAATCTTATTTGCTTGGCGGGGGGGGGGAGGTGGGGGAGTATTTTATTATTGGTGGTTTTGGGTTGTGGTTTTGAGGGGGGCGGTTGGGTTGTGTTCTGGGGGGTTGGGTTTTGGTGCTGTCTTGCGTGTGGCTTGGCGTTGGTATTTTGGGTGGGAGGTGGGGGTATTGGGTTTTTTTTGGGGGAGTCGGTGATGTGTGAGTATCTGTTGTGGGGGGTTGTTTGGTAATTATTATTGTGTGAGTGTAATGTTTGTAGTTAGGTTAGGGAATATGTGTATATATCGGGTTTTTGAGTGGGGGGGGAAGGTTGGTTAGTTGGGGGCGTGGTGGTGGGGGGGGGTGGTGGGGGGTAAGGTAACAAATTTGGGGTTAGGGGTTATTGGTTTGTATTGGTGTGTGGGGGGGGGCAGTTAGGGCTTGGCTATGTGGTCGAGCATGGGTTTATAGGCGTTGGGTTTGTGTTCGTTTTAGTTTGCTTCGGGGCTCTCTGGGGCGGGGGTGGTGTACTGTTGGTTTTATGGTTGGGGGTTGACTGTGGGTGATGTATGGGCGGGGGTGGGGTGGTTTTAAGGTGTGTTTGTTTAGTGTCGGGGGTTTATTATACTGGGTGCTTCTGCGTGGGCCACTGATTGCGGGGGGGGTTGGGTGGGTGGTGTTGTAATGAGGTTGGATTAATTCGTGTGGGGGGTTCGGTTTAATTTTTGTGGTTTATTTTGTGTATGGTGTTGAATTGTGATGATGGTATGTTTTGTTGGTTTTTGTACGAATCTGTTTGTATTTTCTGTGTGTGGAGGTGGTGGTTTGTTTGTATTTGGGTATTTCGTTAGATTGGTTATGTGGGGTGTTCTGGCTGGTTGGGTTTTGGTATGGTATATGGCTTTCGGGTGGTGGAGGGGGTATTGGGGATGGTGGGTGGTTTTTGGATGGGTGGTTCTTTTGGGGAAGAGGGATGGTAAACTGTGGTGTGGAGGGTTAGAGGGGTTCGGGGTAGCTTGGGGGTTTGCATTAGGGATGGTGTGTGGTTGTTAATCGGGGGGATTACTGGGGGGTTTGTTATAGGGGGGGGTGGTGGGGTTGGTGGGTTTTTTGGTATGGGTGTTTTTAGTGGTGTTGTGTGGTCTGGGGGGGGTTGTGTGGCTTTTGTTCTTCTATTCGGTAGCGGGGGGGGGGTTGGGTAGGGTATTGGGGGTGGTTACACTGTCGGTGGGGTTTTTTGGTAGGGTGGGAGATTTTGGTGTTGGGGGGTTGGTGGGGAGGTGTGGTGTATGGGGTGGGGAGGTTTTGGAAGGGGATTTGGTTTTGGGATGGGGGGGGTGGTTGTCGTATCATTTGGGTTAGTTAGATGTATTTGTAGGGTCGAGTTTTTCGTGTGGTTGTGGGGTTTTTTTGGTTAGTAGGGGTTTATTGTTGTTTGATCTTTACGGGGGTGTATGGGGACTACGGTTTTATCTTGTTGGGGGGTTTTTGTCGTGGTGGTTATTTTCCACACCTGTATTTTTTTTTTGTCGGGGGTTTGTTGGTGGGGGATGATAGGGTTTTATGGGGTTTGGGTTGTATGGGGTGTTTTTGGGATTGTTTGTTGGGGGTTGTTGGTGTGCTATTTGGGTGGTGGTTTTGTGGGTTGGTTGGGTTGTGATGGGTTTGTGTGTTGGGGGGTATTGTATTAGATTGGGGTGGGTTTGCTTCTAATTGGGGGGGAGTAGGGTGGGTTCATTGGTATGATTGTGGTAGTGGGGTCTGGTTGGGGGGGGGGTGGGGTTTGGATTTGGTCCTTGGGAGTATGGGTGTGGGTTGGGGGGTTGAGCTTGGGTTATTGGTCTTGTGTTGGGGGTTTGTGGTTGGGTGGGGGTGTTGGTGTGTGGTCTCAATAGTTTTGTTGGCGTGGATGTGTATTTGGGGGGAGTGTGGATGTTTGGGGCTTGGGTGGTTTTTGGGCTGGGTTGGGGGGGTCGGTGGGGGGGTTGTGGGGGAGGTGGTTTGTATGGGGATGTCATGTGGTTGGGAGGTTTATTTTTTCGGTTGGGGCTTTGCTTTTCTTTAAGTTGGGGGGTCGATCCTGGTGGGGTAAGGGTTTGTTTTGGTGAGGGTATTGGGTGGCATGGGTCTTTGGGTAGGTTGGTATTGTTTGGGGTTTTAATGTGCGTTTCTTTTTGTGGTTCTCAGGGGGGGTGACAGCTCTTATATTTTCGGGTCTTGATTGGGGGGTTGGGGTCTCTTGTTGTGTGCCTTTTGGGGTTTTGGTGTTCGGATTCTGGTTGGATTTGGGAAGGTTGTATGTTGTTTGGGTTTTTTGTTGGTGGTTTGGTTGTTTTGGTGCGGTTTTTGGTTTTGGGGGGGTTTGTTGGGGATGTGGGCGGGGATTTTTGGTCCTATTTAGGGTGGGGGATTGTGGGTGGGGTATGGTTTTTGGTTGTAGTGGTGTTTATGGTTGCGGGGGAGTTGGTTGGATAGTTGGGTTGGTAGTGATTGTGTGTTGTCATTGTGGGGGTCGTTAACGTATATGGGTTTGGGTTGATGTCTTTGTGGTGTGTTTAGGGTCGGGCTGGGGTTGTTTGGGTGGGGTATTGTGGTGGGATGGGCTGGATTTGGTTTGGTGTTTTGGGGTTTTTATACGTTAGCTTTTGTCGGTATGGTTGGGGGGGTGTTGTTGGCGATGGTTGTGGTGGTGGGGTGTTGGGTTGTTTTTTGGGTGGAGGTGGCGTTGTAGTCTCTTTATTCTTGATGGGTAGTCAAGGGGTGTTTGTCGTTTTATGGTTTTTGTTGGATTGGGGTGTGGGTTAGTTCTTGTTTCTTGAGGTGTTTGGTTAATGGTTACGTGGGTGTTGGGTGGTGGGTTGGTGCGTTGGGTTTCTGGGGAGGGGGTAATCTTGGGTTTTGGTGAGGATGTGGGTGATGTGATCGTTAGGGGATTGTTCTCGGTATGGTTCAGGGGGGGGGGGTGGGGGTGGTGCCCTTGGGGGTTTTGGGGGGTGTTGTCTTTTGCGTGTGGGGGGTGTTTGATTTGGGGGTTGTGGGGGTAGATGGGTTTGGGGTGAGGTTTACGTTTGTAGTGAGGGTTAGTTTGTTCTTATGGGGTGAGGTTCGTATGTGTTAAATATAATACTTGGGGTTCGGGTTTATAGGTTTTGTGGGATTCGTGGTTGGGTTGGTATGTGGCGGGTGGGGTGTTTGGGGGGATACATTGGGTGTTGGATTTGGGTGTTTATGTGTTTTGTTGGGGGAGGGTTGGCTTGCGTGGAAATAGTGGGTTTCGTTGTTTTGGCGTTTTTTGTGGGGGTTAGGGTGTTTGGTCGGTGTTCTGGTAGAGGTGGGGGGGGCTATCTTAGTTGGGGATTTTTGTGGGGTTTAGCTGTGGGGGGGTGTTGGGGTTGTTTCTGTGTGGGTTGTGTTGGCGTTGTTTGGTGGTTTGTGTGGTTGGGGGGGGTTGTTGGTGTATTGGCTGGTAATTTGTTTTGATTGGTGTTGAAGTGGGGTGGGGAGGGTAGGGTTTGGGGGTGGGCGTTGGTTTGGGGTGGTTGGGTTGTGGTTATGACCTTTGTTTTCGGGGGTTAGGTTTGGCGGTATGATGGTAGGTTGGGTTTTGTGTTGATTCGGAGTGTGTTTTATGGGTGGGGCGTTCGATGTGGGGCTGTTTAGTTTTGATGGCGTTGTAGGCTGGTGTGTGTGTTAGTGGCTTTTTATGTGGAGTGGGGGTTTTTGTTATGTTGGGGGTTATTGTCTGGGTCTGGGATGTCTGGATATGTTTGGGTGTTGGATTGTCCTTTATGGGTCTGGTATGGTGTTGGTTTTGGGTTTATATTATTGGGGTGGGTTTGTTGGGTGGGGAGTTGGATTCTTGTTCCTTGGTGGTTTTGTCCATAAAGGATTGTGGAGTTTTTCTTTTGGGTTTGTTTTGGTACTTGCGGGTTGGGTCTTGTGTTAGGGGCGGGGGGTAGGTATTGGTTTGGTTGTTATGGTGGGTGGCGTTGTGTTGTGGGGGTGATTGTGGGATGTGTTTTTGGTTAGGAAATTTTTTGGGGGGTGGGTTGGGGGGTGGGTTAGCTTTGTTGTAGGTGGGGGTTTGGGATTTTTTGTCGGTGGTGGGATGTTGTTTTATGCGGGGGGGGGTTGGGGGGTTTTGGTGTGGTACTGGGTTCTTTGTGTTTTTTTTTTGTGATGAGGGGGTTGGGGGGGGTGGTTTTTTACTGGCATTCATTGGGTAGGGGGGAGCGTTGGGGGGTGGTTGGGCTGCTTGGTGTTTGATTAATGGGGGGGGGTTGTCTGGTGGGAGTTGGTGTTTCTTGGGTGTTGTGGGTTTTTAGTATGTTGGTGGGGTTGGGTGGGTCGCGGTTATTTAGGGATGTTACGTTTATCGGTGCTATTATAGTGGGGTTTCGGGTGGTTGTGGCTGGAGGGGGGGGGGGTTGGGTGTGTTTGTGGGTTTATTCTTGTATGGAGGATGGGGTTTTGGGGTAATTTGTGGGGTGTAATAGGGCGGTGGTTCGTGGGTGGGAGGGTATGCTGGGGCGTTATAAGTGGGGGTGGGTTTGACGTCGTGTAATGGAGGGGTATGTCTTCGTGGTTGGGGGGGGGTTTTGGTGGTGGGTGTCGGCTGGGTTCTTATTAGGTGCTATCTATGGGTTAGATACGGGGTGGGGTGGGTTCTTCTGGGTGATGTGTGGGGTTTGGGGGGGTGGAGTTTGGGGGTATGACTTCTGTTAATTGGGATGGGTTACGGGGTTGGGTGTGGTTTTAGTTGGGGGTTTTGTAGGGTTCGGTGTTGTGGTGGGCTCGGTTGAGGTGTTGTTGTGGGTTTCTGGGCGAGTGGGGGGTTGTTGGGGGTTTGGTATGGTTGTGGTGTGGGTAGGATGGGGTGTGGTTATTGTGTGGGTACTTATAGGGTTGGTGTTGTTTGTTTTATATGCTTTTGTCGGGGCGCGGGGGGTCGTCAGGGGGGTTTGGGGCTCTTTCTGGGTATGGTTTGGGTTTTGGGGGGTTGGTATAGCGTTATCGTGTCGTATGGGGGTCGGGCTGTATTAGTGGGTGTGTGGTTGGGCTTGATGGGGTGTCTCGCTTTCATTTTAATATGGTTGCGGATCTGTATGGGGCGGTTGTGTACTATGAGATTGTCTGGTTGCGGGGGTTTTCGATTGTTTGGGGATGTGGTGGTGGTTGGGTCTTCGGTTTGCGGGGCTGGGGGCTGTTGGGTGTGAGGCTGGATTGTTTTAATTCGGTTGTCTTGGTGATTTGTGGTTGGGTGGTGGTAGTGTTGTAGGGGGGGTTTCGAGGGTGGTTTCATTTTGGCGTGGGGGGTAGTAGGGTGTGGGTTGGTTTGTTATTTGTGGGGGTGTAGGGCTATGATGTGTATTACGTGGGTTGGGGGGTTGGAAGGGTAATGTTGTCGGGTGGAGGGTGGGTGGGTGGGGTTGGGGAGCGGGTGTGTGGTTCGTTGGGATTGTAGTTGGTGGGATTCGGGGTGGGCGTTTGTTGGGTATTTTGTTGTTATTGGGGTATTGATTGATTATCGGGGAGAATTGTGGATTTTAGTAATTTAGTTGGGTGGGGGGGGTGGGGTGGGGTGTTGGTAATTGTGTTTTTGAATTTGTTTTTATTTGGGTAATTATGTGTTTGGGGTGGGTTTTTTATGGGTTGTTCTCGGGGGGTTCATTGTGTTTTTTGGGTTTGGTGTTGTTTGTGGGGACTTTTGGAGTGCGATTGGTTGGGGTGATAAGTGGGTGGTGGTTGATTTGGTGGGAGTTTTTGGGATTTTGTTAGTTTGATTTTCGTTTTGGGGTTGTAATTGTTTGTTGGGTCTAATGCTCTGGTTTGTTGTTTGGGGGGGTGGGGGGCGGGTATGGTTTATTTTTGTGGTAAGTTGTGGGGGCTTGATGGTTTGGGTGTATGAGGGGTGTTTTGGGGGTTGAGATGGTGTGTTGAGTCGGGGGTGGGTGGTTTGATTGGAGGTGGGGGTGATTGGGGGGGGTATTTTGGGTGTTGGCGTTTGGGAGTGGGGTTGTGTTGTGGGTCTTGGGGCGGGTTTTGAGCTTGGGGGGGTTAGGTTTCGGGGGATGCTGTAGTTGGTGGGATAGATGGATGTTTTTTGGGGGGCGAATTATTTGGGTTCGGGACTGACTGGGGGTGAAGGTTGGATCAGCGGGTGGGGTGGTATATTTTCATGTGGAGGGGGGGTCGGGGGGGGAGTTGGCGTGGGTGGTGGGGATATGCGTATACTGTCGTGGGGGGTTTTTAAGAATATTATTTGGGGGGGGAGGGTTGTTTCTGTTGGGTTGTTGGTGTTGGTGGTTAATGGGGTTTTTGTTTTGGTTTTTAGGGGGTTGTGGGTTGTTGGGGTGGGGGGGTGTTTGGTATTTTTGGGGGGGCGTTAGCTGTTCGTGGGGGGGGGGGGTTTTGGTTGGGGGGGGCTGATTTGTGTTCGGCGGGGGTTGTTAGTTCTTGTTGTTTGGCTGTTGTGATTGTGGTGGGGTTTTGTTTTAGGGGGGGGGTTTGTTGGGGGGTTTTGGGTTGTTGGCTGACTTATGATGGGGGTTTGGGTTTGCTTTTTGTTTGGGTGGTTTTTGTTGGGGTGTGGAGGTGTGGGGGTTTGGGGTTTCTGTAGAAACACTTGTTTATGGTGGCTTTGGTGTGTGATTTTTCGTTGGCGGTTTCTTGTTTGGGGGTCTTGGGGGTTTTGGCGTTTGGGTTACGTTCTTTAGTCTTAGTTTTTGTTCGTGCTTATTTGGTTGGATTTCTGGCGGTTTGAGTGGATCTGTTTTAAGCGGGGTATTGATGGTTATTTAACTTTGGGGGTGTGCAGGGTTGGGTTTTAGGGTTGGGGGTTATAGTCGGTCTGTGGGGGGGTTGGTGGGTCACACCTCAAGGTGCTGATTCTTTGTGTTTTCTTTCGATAGGGTTTTGGTTTGGTGGGAATTTTTATGTGGGGGGATCTTTGGTCAGTGGGTGGTGGGAGTTTTTTTGGGGGGTGGAATTTTGGGTGTGGGTGGTTGGTGTTTTTATTTCGGATTTTGGGCGTATGTGGGGGGCGTTCGGGGTTTAAGGTGATTCGTTCTGGTTGGTGGGCTGGTGATTGTTATAGGGGTGGGGGGTTTGTGGTTGGGGGGGTGGTTTTTGTTTTTATGGGTTTGCGTCGGGGCTTGGGTCTCTGTACACACTTGGCGTGGGGTTATGGGGGTGGTTGTTTGGGGGGGTGGGGGGGGTTTGGTTTTTGGGGTTCTTATGTTTTGTTGGGTGCTTTTTTAGCGGGTTTGTCTTTGTGGGGTTTTGTACTTGCGTTTAGTATTGTTGGGGGTTGGGGAAACATGGGCGGGGGTTATGTGGGCGGGGGTATGGGGATTTTTGGGTTTTGGGTGTTTTGTTTTTGGGGGGGTGTGGGGGGTGGTGGGTTGGCTTTGGAGTTTAAAAGAGAATGATGGTGTCATTTGGGTGTATGCGGGGGGATTGGATGGACTTGGTTGGAAGGGTTGGCCACACTTTTTGTTTGGTCGTGTGTTTATGGTATTTGTGGTCCCGTTTAGCGGTCTGATGGGGAGGTGGGGGCTGTTCGTTTGGGTTTTTGTGTTGGTTGGGGGGGGGGGTCGGACTTTGGTGGATGGTCTGTGTATTTGATGTGTGGGTAGTGCTTGTGGGGGGGGTCGTAGTTTGTTTGTGGTTGGTTCTGGTGTTTGGGTGTGGGATGTTTTTGTTTTTGTTGTTGTGGTCGGTTGCTGGTCTATTCCTCTTGTCGGGGGGGGCATTTTTCATTTTTTTACTATCAGTGTGGTGGTGATTTGGGTGTTTGTGGGTTAGGGTTATGTGCGGTGTGTAGAATAGGCGTTTCGATTGGTGGATTTGGGGGTTTTCTTTTGGGGGGATTTGGGGTTAGTGTATACTTTCATCTTGTGGTGTGTCAGTTGTGGGGGGGGTTTGGTGTCGTTTGTGGGTGACTCTTTTGTTGGGGGGTAGTGGGGGGTTTGTTTAAGGTTTGTTGGTTTTTCGTATTCTCGGAGAGTTTCTTTGGGCCTTTGGGGTGAGGGTGGCTGGCTTGCGGGGGGTCGCGTGTTAAACACTGGTGTTTTAGCTGGTTAATTTTAGTGGGAGGTTCTCGCATGGGGAGTTGTTGGGGTGTCGGGTTGGGTTGGGGGTGGGAGGGGGCATGGTTTTGTGGTGTTGTCTGGGGTGGGGTCGGGAGGGTGTGTGGTGGGGGTTGTGATGCTGTGTGGCCATGGTGTATGGTGGGGTTTGGTGGCTTTGGGGGTGACCTTTTGGTTTTGGGATAGTGGGGTTGTGCTTATGGTGGCTACGTTATATGAGCTTTTGTGGGTGTTGGGTTTGGGGTTAGTGCTACTCTGTGGTTTTTGGGTGTTAGGGGGGGTTCATTCTCGGGTTGGGGTTGGAGTTTACTGGGGGTTGTGTTGGGGTTTCGTTGGGGGGGGTTTTTGAGGTTAGGGAAAATTCTAGTTGGCTAGGGTTGGTATTGGAGATTGGGGTTTGGAAGCGTCAGTTCGGTTGTGGTTATGTTGGTGGTGATGGGGTTGATGGGTAGGGGTTGGGCGGGGGGTGGTTTGTTGGTTCTAATGGTGTGTGTAGGGTTATTTGGTCGTTGTTTTGTGTGGGTGGGTAGTATGGGTGGGAGTTGGGTGTGGGTAGGTTTGGGTTATGTTTTTATGGGTATTTTTGGGTGTTAGGGGTTTTGGGGGGGTGGTGGGGGGTGGGTTGCGGGAGTGGTGGTTTACTTTTTTGGGTGTTTGTTTGGGGTGGTTGTACGTTATGGTCTGGGGTCGGTGGATTTGTGGGTTTGTGTATTTGTTTGGAGTGTGGGGTATAATTGGGTTAGGTGGTAGGGGTGTTCATTTTTTAGTTTTGGGGGGTGTGGGGGGGTTGGGTGTGGTTGGGTTGTGTAGTTTGTGGTGTGGGGTATTAGTGGTGTTTCTAGGTGAGGGATTTTTGTGGGCGTTGAGCGGCCGGGGTGGTTGGTTTTCGGATGGGTGGAGGTGTATCGGTTTTTTGGGGTATAGGGGGGGATTTTTCTTTTTGGGGGGGTTCTATGGTGGTTGGAGTGTTTGCGGGGCTTCGGGGTTATGGTGGATTGGTGTGTTGGGGTGTCGGTGGGGTATCCTCACTGTTGTGGGGTTATTGGTTTTTGGTGCTGATTTTATATTGTTTTTTTTTTTTGGTGGTTTTCTTTTTCTTTCTGTTGGATTGGTGGGGCTGTTGTTTTGTTTGGGTTGATGGATTATTTTTTCGGGTTTTTTTGGGGTCCTTGGTCTAGAGCTGTGGTTGGGGTGGGTGGCTTTTGGTTTTTTGGCTGGGAAGGTTTGGGTTCGCTGGTGTGTGGTTGCGTTTCGGTATTGGGTTGGTATATTGGGTTTGGTCGGGGGCGGGGGTATGGGGTTTTTAATGTGGGGGTGGAAGGAGGGGTTTTTTCGCTAGGGGGGGGGCGGGGGGGTATTTTGGGGTGGTGTGGTTTTGGGTTGTTTATTTCGATACTGGGGGTGTTTAGTGTGGCGGGTTGGGTTGGTGGATTGTGTTGATTGGGAGTTGTGTTGGGTGGTTATCATGTAGGTGTGTTGGATGACGACTGGTTGGTACATTGATAGGCCTGTACATTGGGGTTTTTTGGGGGGTCGGTGGTCTTCGTGGGGGGTTGGTTTTTTTTGGTTGGGGAGCTGGTGGTATTCACCCCACAGGGCAGTGGGGGTTGGTTGGTGGCTGGTTTGATGGGGGATTGGTTTTAACATTTTTAGTTGGGGTTTTGCTGCACTGATTTTTATGTTTTGTTGTGGTGTGGCGTCTGTACAATGAAGTAATTGTGGCATGTGGGTTTGTTATCGGGTTTTAGGGGGTGTTTTTATGAATATGGTATTCCCAACCACTACAATATAATCAATAACTAAAAAAAAATCAAAACTCAAAACAAACGACACCAAAATAAAAAAAAAACTAAAGAAGTTGGGGGTTTGGTTTTGGGGTGCTAGTGGGTGTGGGGTGGGGTTGGGTGGTGGGGGGGGGGGGGTGTTGTGCACTCAACATTAGATTGGGGGTTGTTCTGGTTGGGGTTTGATGGGGGTAGTTGGGGGGGGGGGGGTTTGTGAGTGGGTTGGGGTGGTGGGTGGTGTGGAATCGGTTTTTGTGGCTGTGCTGTACTGGTTGGGTGGGGGTTGTGTGGGTTTATGGGTTGGGAATATTAGAGGAGGGTGGGGTGGGGGGGTTTTGTCACACACATTGGGGGGGAGGTTTGGTGGATTGTTCATGTGGGTGGAGGGGTGGGATAGGGATTGGGTGTTTTTCTTGGGGTGTGGGTTTTGTGGGTTCGGTCATGTCGGGGGGTACTAGGGTTTAGGGTTTCTGGGGTTGGATAAGTGTTCTTTGTAGGTGGGAGGTTGTTGTTAGGGTTTAATTTGTAGGGAGGTGTAATGGTTTGGGGGGGTGTGGCTTGTTCAAGGGGGGGGGTTTGTTGTTGGTTGGGTGGTTTGGTGGGGGGTTTGAGTGGTACGATCTTCTTTGGAATGGGGTCATGTGGGGTGGGCTAGTAGTTTACGTGGTTTTGGTTGGTGTTGGGGGGTTTTATGGTGGGGTGTTATATCACTGGTGGTGGGTTGGTGGGGGTTTGGGGGGGGTTGGCTTGGAATAGTTGGGGGGTGTGTTTTGTGTGTTAGGGCCGGATTGTGGGTGGTGTTTGTGGGTTGTAGTTTGGTTGGGTGGTATTTGGGATTGGGTTATGTTGGGTGGTTGTCGTGGGGGGTTAGTCGGGTGGAGCTGCTGGTGGCTGCATTTTATTTTGGTGGTAGAGGAGGGGGGTTTGGGTTGTTTGGGGGGGGGGGTGGGTGGGTAGTTGGTGGGTTGGTAGTGTTGTGTGGTTCGGCGTTCATTGGTGTTCGTTCTGGGGCTGAGGGGGGGGTGTTCAGGGTTTATGTATGGTTAATATTCGGGGGGTGTCGGGGGGTGTTGTCCTGGGGGGGTGGGGTTTTGTGTTGTTTGTTGTTATCGACTGTGTTGGGTGTGTTGGGAGGATTTATTTGGTGTGGGATAGTTTTTTGATGCTGGGTTGGGTTTTGTTTGTTGTATTTTGTTTGTGGTATTTGGTGGTGGTTGGTTGTCTGGGGGTGGGGGTAATGTTTGTGGGATGGGGAGGTTTTGGGGTGTGGTGGGTGTGCTTGATGTGTGGGTGGTTTGTCGGGTTGTTGTTCTTAAGTGGGGGATATGGTGGGGGGGGGGTGCAAAATTTGGAGGTATTGGGTTGAATGTTCGGGGTTTGGGGTGTGGTTTTAGGTTGCTGTGGGTTAGGGAGGGGGGTGGGGGTTCGGGTTTTGGGTTGATCAGGGGGGTCACAGACACACATATGGGTTTTCGGGTGGGGGGGGGTAGGGGAGGGATTTTATGCGTTTTTGTGGGGGATTATTGGTTTATTTTTGGGGCGGGGGTCTAATATGGGGGGGTGTATTCTGAGTGTGATGGTGGTTTAGGGTTGGGGGGGTTTGGATGTAGTAGTTTAGGTGGTGGGTTATCCGGGGGTAGGGGTGGTTTCGGTTTGGGTTTTAGGGGTGTGTGGGGGGGGGGGGGTTGCTGGGTGGTGCTGTTTTGTGTGTTGTGCTGGTTGGCGGGTTGGGGAGGGGGGGGTTGGAGCTTGTGGTGTTTTTTTTATGGCGGTTATGGGGGGGATTTTGGCTGTTTGTTGTTTAGATGATTGTTTTTGGGGTGGGGGGGTGCTGGCTTGGTCTGGTTGGGGGGGGTTTGAATGTGGGTGTGTGGTTATGGGGGTCGTGTTTGGTGGTCTAGTGTACATTTGTATATTTGGTGTGTGGTGGTGGGGTGTAAGGGTGATGGGTGGGTGGGTTGGGAGTTTTGTTTGGTGGTTGGTCGCAGGGGTTTGGAGGGGGCGGGGGATGCTGGTGGCTGAATGTTTGGCGTGGCGATTGGGTTGGGGTGGGAGCTTATTTTTGGGTTCTTGGGGTGTAGGTGTCCGGTTTGTTTACACAGTGTTGGGTTTATTTGGTGTGTTGGTGGTGTAGTTTGTTTCTGGGGGGGGGGGGAGATTTGGTGTTGTTTTTTTTTTGTTTGTTGGGGGTTGGTGTTGGGGGTTTTTTGGGGGTACATGTTCAACCGAGTCCTGGTGATGGGCGGTGTGGTGGGAGTGTGGGGGGGGTGGTTGGGGGGGGTGGGTTTTGGTTACGGGGGGTTGGGGGGGTGTTTGATTTTGGATTGGGGGTGGGGGAGGGTGGTACGATTAATTGTTGTCGCAGATGCTTTTTAATAATTACCCCCTTCATTTTTCATTTATAAGTTAAGCGGCATTGTTAACAAAGAAAACTCTAAATGTTTATGATAAAAATGCAACTAAAAATACAAATGTCTAAATATTTCATATTGTCATAGAAGTTTTAAACCAGGCGTTCGTATTTCATATTTGACCACCACGAATGCGCTCCTAGGTTATTCATGGGTAGAATTCTTTTCTAAAAAAGGAAAAATTATTGGTAGTATAAATGCAATTGTAAAAAAGTGGATGAGTTTATCGTTTCAATTTGACTTTAAATGAATGTTCCAATTTCTATATCCTTGTCTCTGAAATTTAAGTACAGTGAAACATTTTGCTGTTCACCTATTGAAACCACATCTAGTATTTTTAAACTATAACTAAAATTTAATAATAGATAATCAGTGCTTAGTTAAAATGCTAATATATTTCTGTACCTCAATGCAAAAACAACCAATGTCAAAATTCGTCAAATTGAGATATTCAGGTTTAAAGATTTGAGTCTCCATAAGAATGTGTTAGATTTGGTGTCTTAGTTTCGCTCCACTGCTTAGGCGGTTTGTTTTAAAACATTGGTAGTTGTTGTATATGACAGAGGATACCTTTCTGTCCCCATTACGATAAAAAACTAAAAACATCAAATATTTAACATTGGTTGTTCTTGCATTAAGGTACAGATTTAAATTACTATAAATGTATGTGTTTATCACAGTCACATAGTATCTTATTCGAGCCTGCTCCTAAATACAATTCTGCCACTCCCAAATGGTATTTTTCCTGCTCCCAAAGATGCTCCCAAAACACATTTGGTCACCTGCACCCCTGCAAATTCAATAAAACAATCCCTGGTCCTTTTAATTTTTCCAATTTTTGCAAAGTCAAAAAAGGTGATAATCTAGAGTATTCACTTTTTTGAAAATTGTATCATTGAGTTTATTTCAATTTTCCTAGGTTATCATTTCGATGAGTCATGTTTACTACTTTCTCCGTTTCATTTAGCTTAATTTCTATCCTTCTCCCCTATACGCGGAAAGGGAAATTCTTTAGTTATTACTAGCGGTACCTGCACGCTTTGCCCGTGGTATAATATTAAAAGTTCATTTGTAAAATAATTGATATAGCAGAAAAAATGCTCTATTTTAGTTATAATTCAACTATAATTCCTTCAAAGTATATGATATAAAAATCTGGTATGGACCCCACACTACTTCCTTTTACGTGTAAATTTCTTAGTAGATGACTTAAGTGCTAAAATAGTGCTTGGAGTGATCAAGATAACAATTCAAACATTTATATTCCTAGTTTGCCACGAAACAATGCAAAAAAATGTTTTACAATGATTAATCTCCTAAATATCGCCGATTTTAACATCATTTAGTGGATTTTTCCCAAAATATCGCCAATAGCGCGAAATTGAACCCAAAAAAAAAATTTTTTTAATCGCCAAATTGGCAACAAATACTTGGCGACTGAAGGCTTGGCGATATATCGCCAAGTGGTCGCGCCAATTCATATCACTTGTGTCTGCATTGAAAAAAGCAAAAGAAAATAAGGACAATTTTGTTGCTCACAGAAACCAACAGAAATCTCACCAAAATTTGAAAGAAGAAAGTTTCCTTTCCTAGCTTTAAAAACAAAACAATACATTTGCCAAAATGACACACTTTAAAAAGAACGATGCAATGTCGCAATTTATACGATATTTGGTTAATCTTTGTGCTTTGGGTACCCCTTTCTCGCTAAATGGGGGATAGACGCGCCTACTACTGTTTCCAAACGTTGCCAAAATCAATATTGCTGAAATGCGAAATCTGTGAAAATGAAAAAAAAAATCCGCCAAATCTTTTAATTAAGTCATTAGTATATTGGAAACAGGATTGCCAGAAAAATACTACGCTCCTTATTTGGGCCAACAAAATACTACCGTAGTATCAAAAATACTACGTCTGGCAACGCTGGACAAAGAACGAAACAAAAATAAGTATGAACACGTAACCATGGTAACATCATGAAAAGTTGATTTCCGTTGATAAAATAATTCATTTCATCTCTATTTTCAAACAAATTTTATTCTCGAGCTTAACCATTTTAGAATCGTTTAGCTTGCTTTACTGAAGGTAAGCCTTGAATTCCGGGATTTAAAAAAAATTGTTACAGCTCTCCTGATAATCGTAGAAACTTCGAAAAAACTTCATTTTGTGCAGAAAATTTCAAGCTTTCGAATGACATAAGACTTGAAAATGTGTATGAAATATTTCTTCCCTATTTTATCGAATTTCCGCTAAGAATTCGAATAGAAAAATAACGAAATGGAATTTTTGAAAAATCGCTTCGAGGTGCAAAACTACATGCTACAAACTAATTTTGTGCCAAGTGGCGTGAAAATCGACCGAACGGTTTTGGCGCTACGCGCGTAACAGACATAAAGAAAGAAGGAAAGACCCACCTTCAGCTTTATTATTAGTAGAGATAACGATTTTTTTGTGTTCTAAAACAAATTCATCAATGTCATCACTTTTGAAACTTGATTTTGTAGAAAAGGAGAAAATATATGCTTTTCTTTTTCAGGCCAAATAAAGAATATCAACATGAGTCGACTGCTACTGTGTGATGCTACAGCAAGTATAATGACAACAGGCTTTCATATTTTAGGTTTAAAGCCATTAGAAAAAATGTAAAAAAGTTTTTAAAAAGTACATTATACTAATAAAAGGAAATGTTTAATACAGATACTTGTTGTTTAGAGCTTATTTAAATAAACATACAACTTTAAAGTTAATTTATTACATTGAAAAGGCATGACAAATAGTAAGACATTTCAAACTAACGTTGGCACATTTTTGCCGAAGGTGGAAAAAACGGTTAAAACTGTCTCGGTAAATATACCTTTTTTCCACATTTTGCCAAAATGGAAAATATAGGGATATTAATGATAAATAGAGAATATTCATTGCATCATTGAACCTACTCAGAAAAACACTTCTTTGGTAAATAATACTGTAGAACAAAGGGGAGAGAGTAACAACAATAAAATAAGTTACATACTTTGGTTTAAAAGTTTTAACAGGGACATAAAAGGGGAGTTGGGGTCAATGCTCCAAAACCCTCTGCTTTAAAATACAGTGCCAGAGGTATTATATTTTTTATACATGTTAAGACTATTATGCCCCCCCCCCCTCCATACACGTGGATGTTCTCTGCCCCTTTGGTTGTTCCTTAGAACAAATTCATATTTTTCAGTTGGTTTTTAACAGAAAAGTTATTACAAATCTGCTATGCTATCGAGAAACTATAAATTTTTTAAGAAACAAATTATAATTAGTATGTATGATATCTCACAGTGAAAGTAGGCTATGTTCAGACCCGACATTTTTAATTTTTCCGCAGGGTATCACAAGTTCATACTCATTGTAAACTATGCTGTGTAAAGCAACCAAAGCTTCCGACCATTTATTTGTAAACACATTCATTTTGCTAAATCAGAGGGAGAGAGGCAATTTTCTCCTCCTGACACCACAATATGACTGGCATGGCTAGTTTAACTAGTATTAAACAATAGGTAACCACTAATGATGAAAATTTCATGAAATAGTAGATTCTCATCAAATTCAATTGAATTGTCTGAACAATAATTAAACTTTTTTTTTTTCTAGCAGAAATAAGTTTTGAAAACACTTTTTCTAATCTATTTCAAAGGTTTTTTTTTCGCAAGAATTATTTCAAAATATTTTCTTTATCAAATTAATATCAATGAAATTCTAAATTAATTTTCTGATTTAACTCTGAATTGTATTATGAACAAAATTATATTTTGTTTTAGTACATCTTTTGATATCCAGCAATTTTTCTAGTTTTTGCCACTGTTCCGGCAAAAACACCATTTTACCGGCAAAATGCCCAACCCTAACTCAAACTTATGCTTGTTTTCCAATCATTGCAAACAACTTTGAAATGGAAATAATTTTCTATTAAAATAAAGAGACAACACTTAAAAGAAATCTATTTTATTCTTAATTTAAAATACAATTCATTTCCATAATATGCTATGTATTTACAAGCTTATCATATTAATAAAAAATTACATCAATATACAATAAAATGCAGTAACATTCATGACAGTATAATTACAGCAATGATATCAAGAAAACTCATTTTCCAATGAATAATTCGTCTATAGTGCAATTTCTTAAATTTATATTTCAGAAGTAACTTCTTCGGAGAAACAGTGAGCCAAAAATCTATTTTCTGATTCTGCATAGTCATAAGGCATAGGTAGGTTTTTGAAATAGCTTGTTAATGAAGTGAAAGATTTCTTGTTGGTTCTACTTGCTTGTAGTATAGCAATGGACCGAAGTATTGTAGCTGTTTTCTTTGCCATTTCAGCAATACTAAGCCTGAAAAAAAAAGTCAAAATGATATCTGAATCCGACATGGAAAACATCCAAAACATTGTAAAATGATATTTTAGTAGTTAAAAAAAAACACTTCTATCACATAGTAGATTATCTAGACTAAACTCTGTAAGATTTAGAAGTCCCATCTCCTAACATGGCAGCCCAAAATATTTTTTGCTGCAGGAAGAATATGGATAAAAACTCATTTCTGTTATCAAACAAAATTGAAATTTTTCAGCGTAACATTACAAAAGAATTTGTTTATGGTATAACATTACCTGTCTTTCAAACTTGGTGTTGGTACACTGGATAAACGATTACACAAAGATATCACTTGCGGAGTAAATTTCTCCAAATCGTAGGCACTGGTTTCTCGCTGCAAAATAAATACATAATATCTATATGAGTAATGTATAAAGAAATGAGCTGAGCTAATGTTTTAAAATGTTAAAAATTATTTTATGGAACCTATTACAAGTAATAACTAAGTTTTCCTAAAATACAGGTATTTCATATTACCTAACAAAAAACTGAACTTTGGTAGACATACGTAAAGCGAGGTGTATAGTAACAGCGTGATGATTCAGAACAAAACTTCATGATCATACAAAGAAATTCTTGATAAATATACCGTTGAGTATTTTTGGCAGTTAATTTTTTTTAGAAAAGAAATATAAGAAGTAGAGAAAAAATAATTCTGTCATTCTGGCTGCAAGCGTTATATAGGGGACGATAAAACACGCCCAGTTTTCATCCTCAGCAAAACTTTGTAAGTACAGACCCCTTTATGTTTCAAATCTAAGAATAATATGTTTTAATTGTGCATATATATGAGCAATAAGGTACCACATTAGAAGAGACAACATATTTTAACCGTGTCATAAAAATAAAAAATTCTTCATAGTGTCATAGGATAAGGATTTGCGGGGTGAATCGCCACACTTTGTTCTGTTGTTCCAATTCAAACTTATTTAAAAGAAACTGTTTGAAAAATAAAGATTCTAACCCCAATTCTTCTAGTAAAGACAACTGCAAGGATTTATTACTGTTTATCCCTTCTCATGAGCAACTAGATCTTAGAATGACAGAAAGTTGCAGATTTAAAAAAGATTTTTGCTCCGGGACATTTCTGTTGTTGTTGTTGCATGCCCCGTTGGTCAGCGGTGCTAGACCAGGTCCATGATGTTGTACACCCTAAGGAAATCTAACACCAGCAAAGGATCGTCCGCCAAATCCTGTCTGGTAAGTTCCAGGCACTCAAGGATGTGGAGAGGAGATGCCTCTTGAACAGAACAGTTGGTACATGTTTGAAATCTCTTAGCACCCCCAATGAATTTCATAGTTTTAAGATGACCACTACGAAGGCGGGCAAGAGTGGTTTGCTCCTGTCTGTTGAATTCTTGAGCCAGGGAACCTCCAAGACGAGGACGCTGATACCAGTGGTGCTCTGGGGGGACATTCCAAGTAATCCCATTTTGGTGTTTAATCTTTGAGAAAATCTCACTATAGGTTAGCGGTGCTGACTGCGCAGTGGGCTCACAAGCACCTGCTTTTGCCAAAATATCTGCGATCTCGTTGCCCTCTAGATTTACGTGTGAGGGAATCCATTGTAGGTGAATAATGTGCGAAGTGGAGAGTTGTTTTAGTTTGCTGATAATTGATGTTCCCACCTTATCTCTTACTCTCTCCAATCTGGCCAAGTGTTGAATTGCACTTCTGCTATCGGATAGAATCCAGATCTCTTTTCCATCTTTAAGAGACACAAGGGAGGCAAGAGCTTCGTCGATGGCTATTAGCTCGCTTCGAAAAACTGAGCATCCGTCCGGGTTTCTTATCTGGATCCTTAAGTTATGGTCTTGTAACTTGATATAAATTCCGCTGCCAGCTCGATGATGATCATCTCTACTACCATCCGTATAGACCCGCACGGCATCTGTCGGTATATCACCGATTCTCTCCAATGCTATCTGCCTTAGATATTCAGGAAGGTCTGTCTGTTTGTTAACCTGAACTGGCAGCTCAGGGTGAAAAAAGACTCCATCCAGATCATCTGTTGGGTCCAGACATTGTGACAAATGATGTGGTTACACAACACCATCGACTAGATTAAAAGAAGCCATTTGACTAAAGGGACTATTTCTAATGAGTCGTTGATTGTTGCGCCATTCGTTGAAGTAAGCAGCAGTACGATTTTGGGTATCCAGTCCCCTGAGTTTGTTGTAGTACTTTGATAGGCAAGCACGTCTCCTAAGGCTAAGGGGCTGTAGATCCGCCTCGTAGAGCACTATGTCTCTATGGCAAGTATTTCTTAGTCCCGTAATGATCCTTGCTGCGCTGAGCTGTGTACTTTCGAGTTTCTGAAGGTTTGTAACAGAGGCACTACAGTATATTGGGGCACCGTACTCCAAGATGGGTCTGATTATTGAAATATATGTGTTCCTGAGTGTGCTTGCGTCTGCACCCCAATCACGCCCCGAGATATACCTTAAGATGTCGAGCCGTTTTCTAGCTTTCAGTACTATATGATCAATATGTTTATTTCCCAATATCTCGGGGTCTAAAACGAACCCCAGATATTTTGGACTTTTATCCACAGTCAGTGTTTTATCATTCAAAAGGATGTTAGGTTGGTAATTATATAGCTTTCTGTTGGTTGTGAAGAAGGTGACCGTAGTCTTAGCAGGGTTAAAACTCAGTTTATGCTCTTCGGCGAAATTCTGAACGTCTTTAATTACTTGATTTATGTCTCTCTCCAGTTTCATTGGATCTGAATCGGACTTCCAGAGTACAATGTCATCTGCGAAAGCACCGACCTCACTGTTCTTCTTGATAACGCTCTCTATGCCTGATAGGAAAAGCGAAAACAAAGTTGGGCTCAGTACTGACCCCTGAGGCACCCCTTGAGATGTCCTATAGCTCCCGGAGAGCGAATCATTGAACTTGACTCTGATAGATCTATTTCTCAAGAAATCATAGATCCATGGAAGGGCCCTCCCCCCAATGCCAAAAATTTTATAAAGTTTAAAAATTAGAAGGTTGTTCCAAACTCTGTCGAATGCTTTAGATAAATCCAGGAAAACTGCGATAGTATGATTAGTTGGTTTTCTGTTGTGTGCGTCTCTTATCCTTTGACAGAAGTAAAGTAGTTGGTCTGTAGTGCAATGGCCCTCCCTGAATCCATATTGTTCCTCCGGGAAATGATCGTGTGTATTCAGATAAAAGGAGAGTCTTCTGAGAATCATTTTCTCCATTAATTTGCATGCAATGCTTGTCAAGGCGATGGGACGATAACTCTCTGGGGTGCTATCAGTTTTACCAGGTTTTTTGAAGGGAATGACGGTTGCTTTCTTCCAATCTCTGGGAAGCCGGCCCTTGTTCCAGGAGCAGGGACATTTCTTTTTACTTGAAATACATGGGGGAAGTCATAAAGACTTTATGTAGCAAAAAAGTCCAGCACACAGAGAGTGATGAATAAGTGGTAAAATCTTACAGGACAATCCTCGAAACCCAGAGGTTTCAAGAAACTGAGGAAAAGGCAGCGTTCATCCCAGAAGATGTTATGAAAAAACTTAAGTCAAGCAACAACTGGTAATTTTGAATTTTGACAAATTATAAACGTTTACTGGTATTGAAATTATGCATTTATTTGACAGTGCCTATCTGTTCTTAATCTCCCCTATCAATGCTACTCATATTTGAGACCTATTACAGGTAAAAATGAAAAAAATTAACGTGTTCCAATTGGCCCCTATCAGCGGAGTGATTTGGAACGCCCTCTGAATTCCTATATATATAAATAATAACTGTTCAAAACGTTTCGTCTTTGCTTGGAATATCAAAAGTAACGCAAGACCGAAGTTTTTACCCAAAAAGTCAAATTAAAATAAAATCTTTTAACTACTTTTTTTACAATCTAAGCTGAAGTGTCCGATTCACCCCATTTTATGGTAATTATTATTTTAATAACGTGTGTTTACATTGAATTTGAAAAAAACTGAATTTCCTACAAGGTAATGGTGTCAATCCAGAACTCTGTTAAATGGTAGCAAAGTTAAAACTGAACACATGAAGATAATTATTGGGAATGGGAAAGTAAACTTGTTGCTAAAAACCATACAAAGTAATAACCGTACAAAGTACATACTCTTAATTCTCTCAGAAAAAAAAATCGAAACATTCTTCCACTGATAATTCTTATTAAAATAAAACATTTTTCAAGCAAATTAGTGCCATTCCACTAAAACGCCACCATTTTTCCCTGCATGTGACGCTCATATATTTCAGTATAAAAAAGTAAATTTTAAAAAGTAATGAACAATGTTTTTCACAAAAGAAACCCCACACCAGTTTGAGCTTTTTTTAACAAATAAAATGTCATTCATTACCCTTGAAAATCACTACTTCTTAACCCATTAACCGCCGAAACTCAAAATCATATTTTGTTTTTGATAGAAATCATAAAAGTTGTTATTTTGAGCCCATACAATAGTATTATGCTGCAAAAAGAACAAAGTTTCACTTACATTTAGAAATATAGGGTGTTGCGTTGACGCAACGTCAGCGGAAAAGGGGTACGGATGCTAAGTAGTTTTATTTAATACAATTCCGCAGTTTCAATGCGTTTTAGACAGGTAAAATCTGTATGAGCTTTGATATGGTTTTGAAACGTGCAGAGAACTTTAGAAGAAATTGAAATTTGTTTTAAAAAAATCAATCTTCACAAATTTAAAATTTAACAAAAATTTGATTATCCAAGGTTATCTATGATAAACTTCGTTGCAATCGGGTTGGAGAGCAATATCACAAGCATTGCAACGATAAACAGTTGGACAATGGCAATGGGGCCGGGGTCAGCCCGTAACCGGAGGGTCCCGGGTTTGATCCTAGCCGATCAAAGATCCACCGTTGTTACTAATGGTGGCTGGGCGATGCAAAATAAGGGTCGTGGTCACAAAGTCCTCCAAGTGAAACGATGCTACCGGGGGTGCAACCCAGTTGTTTGCTCGTCCCTTGGTCTGGTTCAAAAGAACAGAACGCTCTGAGCTAAATCGGGTTTCCACCTTAATGGTGCTCGTAAAAACGGAAGCCGTACTTATTCCACGTTAAATCGGGTAGATCGGTCTACTCGGGCTCGTTTATCCGAATGGTTTCAGAAACAACACAATGGCAATACTTGCACCGTTTTCTTTCGTTATTTGTAAACCTTGCTGTAAAAAGCCCCCCAAATACTGGCATTGGTAAGCTGAATGTGCTTGGCCGCCCTGTACATATAGTTTTCTTATGTGTATTATTATCAAAGGGGGGTGAAGGCACTGTAAAAACTTAAGTGCAACCTCTCGTCTAAAATCCAACAGTGACTTTCTATTTGCTTCTTCAGATAGTCATGAAAGTTTCCAAGCATTTGTTTGCACAACATCAATATAATTTGAAAATATTGGGCACCATTTTTTCTCTCTGATTCCAATTCCATAATTTGAAACTAAATTATCGCACAAATCAACATTTAATGTTATATTGCTCAATGATGCAAAGCTGAGGAACAGAAACATTTTTCTTCTGAATTCTGGAGTAGCGAGAAACGATCTTTACAAGGCTCAATTTTACCGTAAGTAGAAACTCAAATCATCATCATCAAATTTTTCATTTTTTTTTTTTTTTTTCAAAAACCTGTTCGAATGCTTCTTCTGGGCATTTCAAAAGGCGGAGACGAAAAAAAAAGCTTGCACAGTCAAAACGCACAGAATAAAAATGAAATGTATGACTTTCGGAAAAACAGTTGAGGCAGGCAGTCTGACTACCCCTTTTTCGCTGACGATGCGCTCACGCAACACCTGCTTTTGCTTTCCTTCCCTCCCCCACATAATCATTTTCTGAGCGGATTTTTTTTATCAAAGTGACCTTGACTAAGAGTATTTCACATATAAACCCAAACTTTTTTTCTTTTTTAACTTTTTTGATAGAAAAATAGATCAAAATTTTAGCAAAAAAAAACCGCGTTAGAACCAATTTTTATTACATATAAAAAAAAATGTTTGAGGCAATTTTTTTACTTAACATGTTTATATGGTTGTTCTTAAACCTAAACCTGAAATCAGTACAAAAATTAGTTAAATAACGAATTTTTTATGATTTTTTAAAATGACCGTTGCGTCAACGCAAAACCAGAGGGTAATGGGTTAATGAAACACATTAGCGTCAGGTGTGGGACAAGATAGTGGCATATTCATGGATTGGCTCATTAACCTTTTAACTGTCATGTCCGAGATAATCTCGGGCACAGCACTGGTGTTCGAAAATGTCACGCCCGAGTATTACTTGGGATACTTTTTTTTTCTTGAGGGTATCGTATTGTTGTTACCGAATATATATCGGGAGACGTTTATTTCGGCTTCATCTCTTTGTCAAACCTGACTGTTTCTCGGGTTTGTGCTTGGAAAAGTGTTTCCAGTTATACTACACAAGACTGAATTACTGAAAGGTGTCCACTTTTATTTATTTATTTTTTTTTTTTTTTTTTCATTTATTTATTTTTTAGAATTTCTTTTTCCATTTTTAGAAAATAATGCTCCACTAGAAGCGAACTTTACAACTGCCATGTTGAGTGGCAGCCGCTTCAAGCAAATATGCAGTGGCTACAAAACTTGAAATATTTTACCCATGTGCTTCAAAACATCAATTTTTAACCACTAAGTATCTTTTATTTTGTACTAAACATTTGATTTTTGCAATAAAAAAATTTGACAATTTGTGCACCCAA
>JAXGGA010005778.1:0-75203 GCA_038373865.1 Uloborus plumipes
ATTTATGACTGTTTATCCTTTCTCGTGAGCAACTAGATCTTAGAATGACAAAAAGTTGCAGATTTCATAAGATTTTTTCTCCAGGAGACTTCTTTTTATTTAAAATACGAGGGGGAAAGTCATATAGACTTTATATAGCAAAAGGCAAGCACACAGACAGTGATGAATAAGCGAAAAACTTTTTCAGGACAATCCCCGAAACCCAGAGATTTTAAGAAACTAAAGAAAAGGCAGAGATCATCCCAGAAGATGCTATGAAAAAAATTAAGCCAAGTCACAATTGCTAGTTTTAAGGACAAGTACACATTTGTGGACGACATGAGCGACTTCCATTCGTGTTAAATCTTTGTATTTCAATTCAAAAGCATTTCTTAAAATTACTTTTCATTTTTCATAAGTTCAAAATTATTTTGAATTTTGACAAATTATAAACGTTTACTGGTATTGAAATTATACTTTTATTTGAAAGTAATTATCTGTTCTTGTTCTCCTCCATCAGTATTACCCATGTTTGTGACACCTATTACAGGTTAAATGGAAAAAAATAAAAATTTTAATATGTGTTCCGATTGACCCCTATCAGCGGGGTGATTCGGAACACCCATAATTTCCTATATATTTTCATAATAACTGTTCAAAATGTTTTGTGTTTGCTTGGAATATCAAGAGTAAAGCAAGACCGAAGTTTTTACCCTGAAAGTCAAATTGAAAAAAAATCTTTTAACTGCTTTTTTTACAATCAAAGCTGAAAAGTGTTCCGATTCACCCCATTTTACAATAAGTATAATTTTTTTAAAGATTTTTTTAGGCATTTTTATTTTCATAGAAGTTGGGAGTGGAAAATGTCAGGTTTTTTAGAATCATCCATCAGCACACCTGTCTGAACAATAAAATTTTCTCTGGGTCCTTCTTCCAAAAAGTTAGGACTTAAATGATTGGTTTTTACCAACGAAAAAACTTTTGTGGATACTAAGGAACACGTATAATTGATTGTTTCAATACTGATTACAGTCAATCGTTTTTACCCTGTTTGCTTTGATACTTCGACCCACTAAGATAACATTTCTTAATCATGAAAAAAGGAAGGTACAAAGTATTAATAAGAATCACTATTTTGCAATACTTCCATACTTTTCATCTGTTAATCAGCTGCTCCCAAAATTTCGAACACATTTTTAATTCACCCTTCACTTTTAGTGGATAACTGAAGAATTTCTCTGATGTTTGTCTGAAAACCTCTATTTTAAAATTAAAAGAGAAGATACAGGAGAATTCGTTTAGAGTTTTTCATGATTAAGAATGTTATTTTTGTGTGTCGAAGGATCAAAGCAAATAGGCAAAAACGCTTGACTCTACTCAGCATTGAAACAATCAATTATGCTTGTTGTTTAAGCATGACTTTTGAAAAAAATAAAAGGCTTACTGGAATTTATTTTACTTATGCTATTAAATAATTTTTTTCTTTCGCTTTCGCTCTTTTCAACAGAAAGAGTACTAGTCCAGGCTAGAAGGCCATATACCTAAAATTTTTACATATATGACATTTTTTGGCGGTTTCTATATGAATTTGACCTGCTGATTCCGAATCCGTTGAGTGCCAGACGCTAAACCTTGAGCATTTTTGTCAAAATGGCGAAATCCAATATGGCTGCTGTAAAAGGTACGAAGCAAATTAATGCAATCGTGCGTGCAATGAAACATTTTATACACTTAAAAATGATTGTACTCTTTAGTCAAAATATAATTATATTGAAAATTTATATTTATGAAAAGTATACGAATAAAAAAATTATCAAAATGGTAAAATTCAAGATATCAGCCTAAAAAGTTGTAAGGTTTGTTTTCAGGTATTTTTTCAACCGTAATTTACATGAAAATAGAATGTTTTAACAAAGATAAATGTTTAAAATGATATGCAGGGAGCATAAAAAATGTGATTTAGCCAAAAAATAACACTGGAAAAATATTTAGAAACATTCCAAACTTAAGTTTCGGGATTTTGACGGTTTAAACCAATTTCCTGCAAGAAACAAGTTTCTTTTGCGAAAAAGTTTCCCATATTGATACAAGTTGCATGAATGCGAACTTCTCACTGGTGTGAAAGATATTTTTAGCTACCAGTTGGAAGGTATATCCAATCTGTTTGTTTAGTGTTTTGCCTTCAGCTCGATAATGGATTGTCCAGATTGACTTCACCCAAGTAAGGGTATGTGCAATCTCTCGATATTGTAGTTTTGGATGAATTGCAAAACAAATAAGCGGCTTAGCTATTTGCTTGCAATTTTTGCCTTAGCACTGGCCATATTTGTTAAACTGCTCCAGGATCTTTCCTTGTAAGCCAGAAAAGTGCTGAACTGTTACCATCAACCTATCTAAGAGTTTTTGGGAAGTTTACAAGCCGTAAAGTGACTTACTTTAATTTGGAAGGTTTCTAAATTCTTTTGGAATACTACTGACTTTAGCTAAATAGTGGGTCATAATCACATCAGCTTCTTAATGAGAAACAAAAGCTTGTTGAATTCCAACACCAATCTAATCGGAAAAGAATCGGTACCAGTAGCAATTACACATTGACCTGGGGATCGAACACAGTCGGCTCACAACAAACTTAATTACTTGCGTCATATTTGGTACTATTTTCAGTAAGATATCTCTTTTAGAAAGTGGTGATTTTTCATTAAGTTGAAAAACACAATAGACATTTTTCTCTTGTGTGGCTCGACGTTGTGACGTAGTACTAAATTTATCGTATCTCTTAAACAGATTGTGCACCGCAAGAATGGTTTGTATTTCGTGCTTAATAAGGTTTTCTGCACCAATTACTCAAGCAGGTAGCTTTGCGAGTATAGGTACTACCCACAATGTTGCACGTTCACCAAGAATGATAATTTCTGGACTACTCTTACTTCCTACCCTGAAAACTGCCTTTAGTTTTGACTCTTGTGCAGATTTATTTGGACCTCTCATATTTCACTCATCATCAAATAAAGCAGTAGGAAGAGGAGCCAGTTCATGACTAAATAATTTCTGCAAGGAAGCTTTCCCTTGATGACTCCATTAAACCATATACCATTCTTGTGTCTGGCGTATGATTTGAATCACAGATTTTAGTCTTTGCGGTTAACGTAAGCATTGTTTTAACCTTCTTAATGTTTAGTGGCATCCTTGAGGACACGTTTTGTCACATGCATGCATCTGTGCCTTGCCAATTTTACCCGAGTCCTCTGCATTTTAAGCCCTATCAATACTTTACGTTTAAGTCTATATCACATCAAGAAAGGAAAAAAAAAACTAAACACATTTTTATAGAGATGGTAGGTATAGTGATTTGTACTGTCATTTGAAGTAGTAAAATGAAAAAAGGCTTTCTGTTAAAATAAAGCATCAAAATAGAAAACTTTGCAAATTTTTTTTAGTTAAGTAGTAACAATATTTTATTCTGCTGTCTCACAGGTATTTTTAAAATTACTGCAAAATATTTAATGAATCTTCCAGATAAGTCTCAAGAATTTTTCTCCCTTTTAGTTTAGTAGCAATGTTTTGTTCGGTTGATTCGCAGACGCTTCTAAAGTTATCACAAAACATCTATCGAATATATCTCATTAGCCCTAAGAATGTTCTCGCTTTTTCATTAGGAAAAAATAATTTTTTGTAGTGGTGTTTCTCATACGATTCTCTTCTTACCGGAAAATATGTTTTTTATTTGTCTGATATGTTTTAAACCAATTTCTCTCTTCACAGTTTCACTAAAAACAAAGCGAAACACTCCTGGAAAATAATGGGCAGTTATAGGCTTAACTTTTGCCAGTAACATACCTGGAAGAAATCAGGAAAGTATCCTGCTAAAGTCAAAAACCTAGCTAAAGAATTTATAACGCTTCCAAACAAAAGTCAGTCACTTTACGGCAATAAATCGGAAACTTGCAAAAACTTTGAGATAGGTTGATGGTAGCAGTTTGGCACCTTTCTGGCTTATCAGGAAAGCTCCTGGAGCAGTTTAACAAATATGGCTACAGCTAAGGCAGAAATTTCAAGCAAATAGCTGAGCCGCTAATTTGTTTGAAATTCATCCAAAACTACAATATCGAGAGATTGCACATACCCTTACTTGGGTGATGTCAATCTGAACAATCTATAATCCAGCTGAAGACGAAACACTAAACAAACACGTTGGATATACCTTCCAACTGGTAGTTAAAAATACGTTTCACACCGGTGAGAAGTTCGCATTCATGCAACTTGTATCAATATGGGAAACTTTTTCGCAAAAGAAACTTGTTTCTTGCAGGAAATTGGTTTAAACCGGCAAAATCCCGAAACTTAAGTTTGGAATGTTTCTAAATATTTTTAAAGTGTTATTTTTAGGCTAAATCACATTTTTATGCTCCCTGCATATCATTTTAAACATTTATCTTTGTTAAAACATTCTACTTTCATGTAAATTACGGTTTAAAAAATGATTAATACCTGAAAACAAACCTTACAACTTTTCAGGCTGATATCTTGAATTTTACCATTTTGATAATTTTTTTATTCGTATACTTTTCATAAATATAAATTTTCAATAGAATTATATTTTGACTAAAGAGTACAATCATTTTTAAGTGTATAAAATGTTTCATTGCACGTACGTTTCCATTAATTTGTTCATACCTTTTACAGCAGCCATATTGGATTTCGCCATTTTGACAAAAATGCTCAAGGTTTAGCGTCTGGCACTCAACGGATTCGGAATCAGCAGGTCAAATTCATATAGAAACCGCCAAAAAATGTCATATATATAAAAATTTTAGGTTCGATGACATTTCAATGGACACTAGCCTGGACTAAACTGAAAAATAAATTTAAGAAGTATTTATTGAAAACAACATTATTAAATTTCTCTCTTTTTTTATTTATTTTTTAACTTTTTTTTTAAATTTATGAAAGAAATTAAGTGTCCAGATACATCTTGCTATTACGTGGTTTTATTTATTTTTAATTTGTTTATTTTCTTTGAAAAAATCACAACAACGCGCGAAGGTCGCTGACTGACTCCCACCCCATTCCATTTGGGGTGAAGGAATCACAACGCCTCAGAAAACTTGACCATCACCAATTTCCAAAAAAATTATAAGGTTGATTACCTCTATAAAGTGATACAAAAAACTGATTTTTAAATTTTTTTTCAGCTGTTAGTTTTTTGTGTGAGACCGCTTAAAAAACGCAAAAAAATGGCAAAAAGTGAAATTTTGAACATACAAAGATTCAATTTTCTCCGCTTATATTGCAGCTAGAGTCTTTTGTTATATGTCATTGTAAAGCTCTTTAAACAAGCTTTCAAATGATATGTAATTTGACAAGGTTTCGTGATGTTAATATTTCAAGGTCACCAAAAGCATTATTTGACCTTGAATATTTCAAAAAGTGCATTTTTTAAAAATCTGAAAAACATATATATATTACTTCCTAATGTAGTGTATATGTGGTAAAATTTGCGGAATGGGACAGCAATGGGATCTGGATGAAAAATGGAATCGACTTTTTACACTCTTACCACTTTATTGCAATGCCTATGGCTCCTGAGGATATATAAAACAGAAATATTGCAAACTGCGAAATGTTATTTATAAGTGACGGTTGGCTTATTCCACGTCTTGTTTTGAGGGGTTATAAATCATTCCTTTTCCGTTTCTACTACGGTCTACTTTCGAAATAATAGCACTTATGGGCACATTGACAACATTTTCAAAATCTGGATAGTAGGTAGAATTTGAGGGTCCATGAGGCTGCAACAGCTTGATTTTCTTCATCTGTGTCTAAGACGCACCTTAGCCACCAATATCCATTATACCTGCAGAGCAAGAATCCAACCATTTCTGGGCAATCAAGATCGCCTTTGACAGTTGTAGCACGTTCGATCCTTATAGTGTTGAAAATGAATATACATTCACTTGCATCTGATTCCTGTTTAATGGCATTACGCAATGAAGACTCTGAGTGCCTGGTGTTGTTCTTGCCATCATTTTTCTGGATTTCAAAGCCTCTTCTTCCATATCAAATCAATTCATTTTCAATATTGCACAATTGAACATTATACCATCATTTTTCTGGATTTCAAAGCCTCTGCTTCCTGTTTATAATGTTCAATTGTGTATAATCAGTTGCGGTGAAAAATATGCTTCCCAAAACTTGAACATTTTCAACGGTATTTATTTGCAGTTTTAAAGAAAAAAAAAACACGATTCACTGTTTCGTAGAAATTGCAAACTGTGAACGTGATGAAATAAAATTCTCAGAGGAATAGGAAGAAAAAGTGATAGAACTTACCCCTTTTGCATCATTAGAGCATTTTGTCAGGTAACTGACACCCCAGAGTGCATATATGAGCTCATTCTTTGAGTAAATTTTGAGAAAAATAAATATTGATAAGAACAAATTTTTCACTTTTCTGCATGATGCAAATGAGTTAAATAACGTTTTGCTATGCGTAAAACAAAAAATTACTGAAACCTAACCAAGTTTTTCTATTTATTTTGCAGCATGTTATCTTACACTTTAAAGCTTACTCTCTCTGTTACTATCTTATTATTTTTAAGCAATTTATTTGATGCTGATTTAGAAAAAAGTTATGTATCATTTTAGTCAGATTTATCTTGTAGACTTTTTTTGAAATTTTTTAATCTGCGTCGCAAACTGTAACTGTGAAAATAATTTGTTATTGAGCCTATGAGTTTCAAGCTAGCATTCACTCTTCTTTAGGTTGAGCAATTTTGTTTCAGTATTTTACAATGGCTATGGTACAAGCCATTCCCAGTACTTTACAATGACAATATCGGGTATTCTCAGAAGGCTTCAACACGTAATTTTATATTCTCTCGCTTTTAAACAATCGCTCCACAGCAAGAAATATTAATCTTTTCAAGCTTGCCTACGCAGCTTTGTAAGCTTGCCTACGCATAAGATCGATATCGTTTTATACTTTATTTCGTGGAAGCAAAGTGATTTCGACGCAGAATTTAAGTTCTGAAATATGTCTTCTTAGGATTTAAATTCGTACCATCTAGGAAAATCCATACGGATTTAAATCTTTTGCTCACACTATAGGCTTTAGCGTTTTGTAAAGCAAAATAATCCTGTTTATTCTTGCTTCCCACGAGAGGTTTACGCGGGAAATAAAGTCTAGCAAGAAAATAACAGACTTGATTTTACAAAACACTCCTTTGAAATTACGTTGTTTAAAAAAAAAAGAAAAAATGAATCTCAGGAGCATACTTGAGTGAGAGTAAACTTCGAAGCGCTGCTTGAAAGAAGACTCAAGTATCTTGTTACTTTATTTTTCTAAAAAAGAGAGATACTACTGGTTTCACATTTTCTGTTTGCATGTCTTTCAAGTTTATTTCAGGAGGAGAGATAGTTAGTTTCTCTCTCGTGAACACGTGTAAAAAATGGTTCTGTCAGAGAAATATTATCATGTCCGTATATTTTTTACGATATGTTCAAACTGAAGTATATTTAAGATTTTTTTAAGCTGTTGCATTGTTATAAAATGAAATATAACTGAAAAAATAATAAACTATAGAAATTCAAAATAATCCTCTTATTGGGTAATTCCATGTGAAATCAACAAGCCTCAAAACTTGACCATCACCAATTTCAAAAAAAATTATAGGGTTGATTACGTCTATAAAGTGATACAAAAAACTGATATTAAAAATTTTTTTCAGCTGTTAGTTTTTTGTGTGAGACCGCTTAAAAAACTCGAAAAATGGCAAAAAGTGAAATTTTGGTACATACAAAGACTCAATTTTCTCAGCTTCTATTGCAGCTAAAGTCTTTTGTTATATGTCATTTTAAAGCTCTTTAAACAGGCTTTCATATGATATGTAACTTGCCAAGATTTCGCGATGTTAATATTTCAAGGTCAACGAAAGCATAATTTGACCTTGAATATCTCAAAAAGTGCATTTCTTAAAAATCTGAAAAAAATATATATATTACTTCATAATGTGGTGTATATGTGGTAAAATTTTCAGAATGGGACAGCAATGGGATCTGGACGAAAAATGGCATAGACTTTTTACCCTCTTACCACTTTATTGCAATGTCTATGGCTACTGAAGAGATATAATACAGAAATACTGCAAACTGTGAAATGTTATTTACAAGTAACGGTTGGCACATTCCACTTTTGGTTTACTTCCTGTCTATAATGTTCAATTGTGCAATATTGAAAATTAATTCATTTGATATGCTCATTTGCCCAATCAAACAACTGTCGTAGTGCCATGATTTGAGTGTCATAAATCCTTTACAGACTGACTAAAGTTGCAAGTCTTTTACCAGTTCCACCCACGCCATCACAGGCACTTATGCCATGGGATTAGGCAAAAAAAAAATGCCACTCTGCTTTAATCCCAAAATATAATTCATGATAACTCAGGTTAAGAAAATTCAGTCTATTTTGTACTGTGAGGCAGCTCCATCACTGAAGTATTAGATCAAGCTCATTTTGGCGGCAAAATGAGACTGCGTGAAATTTATAAGGGACTTCTGTCCTGGATTTCAAGAACTCAAGGACAGGATTGAAGAAGCATTTGAAATGAATTGCGTTGAAAGCGTCTCCTATAAACAATGGTTGCAAGTTAAGAGAAGAACATGTCTTGAGACATTGGTCAAGTGTACAGAAGAATTTATTGATTCTCTTTTTGAAGAACTTCCTAAACTCATTCAGCGCTCGTTTCTTGCTACTCAACAGTCTAGCTCTATCTTACTTATCTGAAAGATATCAGTCTCATTTTGCCACCAAACCAAGCTTGATCTATTACTTCAGTGATGGAGCTGCCTCACGGTACAAAAATAGACCGGATTTTCTTAACCTGAGTTATCATGAATTATATTTTGGGATTAAAGCAGAGTGGCATTTTTTTTTTTTTGCCTAATCCCATCATGGCAAAAGTGCTTGTGATGACGTGGGTGGAACTGGTAAAAGACTTGCAACTTTAGTCAGTCTGTAAAGGATTTATGACACTCAAATCATGGCACACGACAGTTGTTTAATTGGGCAAATGAGCATATCAAATGAATTAATTTTCAATATTGCACAATTAAACATTATAGACAGGAAGAACAGGCTTTGAAATCCAGAAAAATGACGACAAGTACAATACCAGGCACTCAGAGTCTTCATTGTTTTATGCCATTGAATAGGAATCAGGTGCAAGTGAAAGTATATTTAATTTCCAACACAATAAGGATCGAACGTACTACAACTATCAAATGCGATCTTGATTGCTCAGATATGGTTGGATTCTTGACCTGCAGGTATAATGGATGTTGGAGGCTGGGGCGCGTCTTAGACACAGATGAAGAAAATCAAAATTTGAAAATGCTGTTGCATCCTCATGGACCCTCAAATTCTTTCTACTATCCTGACTTTGAAAATGTTTTCAATGTGCCTATTAGTGCCGTTATTTCGAAAGTAGACCTTAGGAGAAAGGCAATAGGAATGATTTATTACCTCTCAAACCAAGAAATGGAATGTGCCAACCGTTACTTGTATATAACATTTCACAGTTTGCAGTATTTCTGTATTATATCTCTTCAGTAGCCATAGACATTGCAATAAAGTGGTAAGAGGGTAAAAAGTCTATGTCATTTTTCGTCCAGATCCCATTGCTGTCCCATTCTGAAAATTTTACCACATATACACCACATTATGAAGTAATATATATATTTCTTTCAGATTTTTAAGAAATGCACTTTTTGAGATATTCAAGGTCAAATTATGCTTTCGGTGACCTTGAAATATTAACATCGCGAAATCTTGTCAAGTTACATATCATATGAAAGCCTGTTTAAAGAGCTTTAAAATGACATATAACAAAAAACTTTAGCTGCAATAGAAGCTGAGAAACTTGAGTCTTTGTATGTACCAAAATTTCACTTTTTGCCATTTTTCGAGTTTTTTAAGCGGTCTCACACAAAAAACTAACAGCTGAAAAAAAATTTTAAAATCAGTTTTTTGTATCACTTCATAGACGTAATCAACCCTATAATTTTTTTTGAAATTGGTGATGGTCAAGTTTTGAGGCTTGTTGATTTCACAATGACCCTATTATATATTCAAGGCGCAGTTTTTTCTAAAATTCAATTTTTAACCTTTGCACAGTCATTCAGATAAACTTTGAGCTATGACGGTTAACATTGAGCCACTTCAAAGTTTTTAGTACATATGACTTTTTTTATAAAACGATAAAACTATAAGGCTCAGTTTATCCACCATTTTTTCGAGGTAAAACTGTCAATGTTGCTTTTGTGGTTCAGACGGACACAACCCCATTTTCCAGTTAATACGATTGCTGAAACTCATGACACTTTGCATACTATATAGGGCGGAATTCAGGTGAAACGCTGCATTTGCAAAACTGCAAAAATGTTGTGTGCGTTTGCGCAAAAGCGCCGAATTAGCTCTTTTGCACAAACAACGTTTCACGAAAATCCGAAAACCTAAAAATTTGCGTGTGCAACGCACTTTTGCAGATGCAGCGTTTCACCTGAATTCCGCCCATAAAATTGCAGAGCATGCTGCTTTGATTTCTTTTTTCCCTATGATATCTTAAATCAGCTTTTAAATTGATAATTTTCTTTCTCTTTATACAGGGTTTGGCGTAATGAATAGTAGAATATAAAAGAGGCAGAACTTCGAAACAAATTAAAAATTTTATGTAAACAAACACTAAAAACAAAGAAAAATGTATGCCATTTACCGTAGCATTACAGGTAGTGTCCATCACGATCAGTGCTTTTCTCCAGGCGTTGAATGAAAGCTTCCATCCCCCGATCCAGCGCGTTCAATAGGATTTTCTCCACAACTGTAAGCATTTTTTCTTTGAGTACACGTCCTCATACTGTGGCTGAACCAGTGGTCGGAAGTAGCGCGCTACAAGTAGCGAAACTACTGTAGTAGCTACATTTTTTAGTAGTTTGTAGTGTAGCGCACTACTTTTTAAAAAAAGTAGAGTAGTGAGTAGCGCGATACAAAAAAAAGTAGTTTGTAGCGATTTCTGGAAACTACTTTTAAATTAAAAAAATAATAAACAAATAAATGAAAAAAATTAAAAAAAGAGAGAACGTAGGAAAAAAACAAGGTTTAATTGACTCTGACTGGTGCATATCTTGCACGAGTACAGCAGCGGACGCAATGACAAATAAGAACCATAAAAATATGAGCTGATCTTAGATACACCATTTTGACGAAATACATTCTATCTGTTTGATGTCATTGGTTTATTTGACATTATTATATTCCTTCAAATAATTTTCATGTTCCCAAACATTCAATGGCAATAAATTTAAAAAAAAAAAAATAATAATAATAATAAAGGTTGAACTCTTTCAATCTTTCAACTATTGAATCCGTTCTTGTGGCGACTATTCGCAAAAATTGTTTAAAAAATCTAAAAAGGACAAATTTTAACAAAAAAAAAAAAAAGAAGGAAAAGTAACAAATAAATTCAAAGACAATTCCTAGTTCTATTTCTTATTCAAATGAGTTAATTTATCAATGTAAACCACTTTTCGAATTTTTTCGATCAATCCTCAAACGGTGTATGTTTTTTAATTATTTATTTTTTAAAAAGTAGCGAAGTAGCGACTACAATTCAAAAGTAGTTTGTAGTCGCTACATTTAAAAAAAAGTAGTTGTAGTTGTAGTTAACTACATTTATAACAAAGTAGTTGTAGTTGTAGTTCGCTACAAAAGAAATGTAGTTTTTCCAACCACTGGGCTGAACTGAAGGAAAGGATGCGTAGAGCTGTAGAGGAGATCCCATTGAAAGTGCTGGTCGAGTGTTGAAAGCTTTCATTCGACGCCTGGAGAAAAGCGCTGATCGTGATGGCGACCATCTGTATGGTGTCATGTTCATATATGGTATGGTACCTGGCACACATTTGTCCTTGCTTTCGAAGTGTGTTTCAGTAAAATTTTCAATTTTTTTCGAAGTTTTGTCTCTTTTATATCCAACTACTCATTCCAGGACCCTTTCAATACGAGAGGACTTAAATATCAATTCCTCTATCGTTTCTGGTTTTCTCTTTTACCTTAGAATCCTAAACGGCCAGCAAGTTTTTGAAGCTTTACTTTCATTCGGAATGTTGCATCAAAAACTGCTGGTTTTGTTGTCGATTCATATAAAAGAATTCCAAAATGTAAAACAAAACTTTGATTTTAAGCATCTTTTCCTTTTCTGTTTCAGAAATTTTGAATATTCCTCGGGGAACAAATGTCTGTTGAAGCCAGAGCCACAAAATAGAATAGTCTCTATGGCAACATAGGTCTCTAACGCCGAACAATGGGATCGAACAGAGGAATTCTTGCCCAGAGATTAGTTTCCAGAATACTTTCTTGTCTAACATTTGAAAATGGAAGCATGTAAACAATATAAGTTTGAAATAGGATAAAAGTCGTTATTATTTCGAAGAAACTTTCTGTTCCCGAATTCGAAATGGATTTGAGATTATATTTCATAACATATGCATTAGTTTCGTGCAATGGCGCAGCCCAAATTAATCTTTTTAGAGGGGGGGGGGTAAACGCTACCAGCCTGGGCCCGAATGATTGCAAGATCTTCTCGGTTTTGTTTGCCCTGAAAGAAATACCAATTAGTATTGACAATGTATGTGTTGAAAACCTGGGACTTGGGGGGGGGGGGGACCCTTCACTGCACCCCTGATTTCGTAAAAAAAAAGATATCCTAATATATAAAAAAAAAGGGGGGGGATGCATTCCCGTGGAAGCAGTTGTTTCTACCCTTCAAACGGACTTCTTCTTCACTGTCAAAAAATAATAATACAAATGATGTTGGAATGTATCGTTTGAGAACAAACACAACGCATGTCTTTTGACTTGTTGTTTTCCTTTGCAGCAATTTCTTTTATAGTACATCAAGAAATAATCGAAACTATCTGCTACAGTCAACAGCCTTTGCCATTCGGTGTGAATTGGACCACTTTGCAATTGTTAGTATGTACCATTTTTGACGCTTCATAACTTCACCATAAAAAAGTCGCTAGCTGTACATACTGTAGGGACGTTTGGTTCGTATAAGTATATTGAATTGTTGCTGTAGAATTTCTAGTTGTTCCTGGACAAGCTGTTAATTTCATGCTTAATAAGAATGCAGGTATTTGAATGGACCAATGTATTGTACTTTCCTGCTGAAGAATAAATATCAATCGATTTTAAGAATAAACAAACTGGAAATTTTCAATTTCAATCTTCATGCGCATTGTAACCCCTAAAGAATGCATGATATTTTGAAGATGAAATTGCCCAAAGAATAAATTTTATTCCAATGCAGTATATCTTTAGCTGTGTGTATTTTTAAGGATCATAATGCCCAGACAAGGCCGTATCCAGAAAAAAATTTCGGGAGGCGTCCAGTTTCGCACATTTCCCAAACACACATACATTTTTGTGTGTGTTATGAGTCTAATGTCTAGCTGACCCCCTGCCCCCTTCCCCCACGATGTTTGATGTGTGTTGCTGTTTTTTTTTTTTTTTTTTCATTTCTTTATTCTTATTATTTTCTTGAACTGACCTTTATTGGGGGTAGGGGTATCAAGAGAGATATGCAATAAGAAATTTTTAAGTGGGTAGAATATTCGTAATTTTAGTGGTCCGGGGGTTTCTCCTCCGGGTAAATTTTTGAAAAAAAGTTTTAAAATTCTGCATTTTGAGGCCTTATATGGGGTAATTAGGACTTCAAAAACATGTTGGAAAAGTAGGCAAACAACAATCTCATAACTTTTCTGCATTCTTTTGCAAAATTAAGATTAATCAAAGCATAAAAACTGCTTAGTTTAACACACGATTAACATTAAGCGACAGAGAGGAAGGACAAGAGATCGAGGAGAAAAGATTAACACATTATCACTTGCTTACATCGGTTTTCACTATAGTTACATAATAGTTTTTGATCAGTTCCCCAACTCACCGACAGACACAGTACTTAGAAACATAAAATAACCAATAGTATACAACACATAAAATTCTTTAAAAGAAATAGTATAGAGATTTAAAAAATAATTAACGAGATAGTATCATTCTGGCCATTTAGTCAATTCATAGTTTAATTATTTGATAAGAAATAGGATTGAAGCACTTTTAAAGAAGTTTCAAAAAGGTATTTGATTTTCAAAGACCCTAGAACAGTTAAAATTCTTTAAAGCATTTCATTTGTACATTCCAGTCTCTGACGTTTTAATAGTTGATTGGACAGTCTTACGAAATTGTTAACACTTTGAAAGACACGTCTTTTTAACACTTTACCGACCGGTAGCGATTCGAACATCCTATGCCCTTTCACCGCCCGCTCAGCTGCAGATCGGGTAATTTGTACTTTTAACATTTTATTGTTAAACTATAAAATCCACAGATCGGTTCAAAGTCGATTAATCGACGCAGGGTCGGTAAGCGCCGGAGAGCAAACGTCGAATAATCGACGCCCGGTCGGTAAGCGCTGGGAACAAAACGTCGATTAATCGACGCCCGGTCGGTAAAGTGTTAAGGGGTTACAGTACCTTTCTAACAAATTTCTTTAATTTAAGTGAAAAAGTTAATTCTTTGAAATATTTGTTTCTGCACTTGTTTAAAAATCAATAATTTATTTTCAAACATCAAAAATTTTGAAAACTTTTTTTGAAAATTTGAAAAATGTAAGAAAATTTCAGTTTTTTTAAAACCCTAAGGCTTTTTTGTTTCTGCACTAATTTCAAAATTTCTTTTTGCGAAATGATCACAAGGAAAACCTCAACAAATCTGTGCATTCATTTTCTTATATTTTGATTAGAAAATATTTTGTGACCATTTATGTAAAAAAAACTTAGAAAAATTTTGTTCTTCGAGGTTTAACAAACCCTAAAAATTTTTGTAATTTATAAAACGCTTATTCCATGCACAGTTTTGTTAAATATATTATCCTGAGTGCAAAAAATATTGCTTTAAAGTGATATCTTTAATAGAAAAAATTCCTTAGCATTTCTAGTAACATAGAAACACTAAAAACTGATCAAAGCACTTTAAAGTTTGGCTTTTCCATTAGAACACATAGCATGTATGCCCTAAAGTCACTCATAACTTTTTAAATAATTTAGCTAGAACAATGCTGTTTTTTTCTGAGTGTTTTAAATAACTTTTACTTTTGAAATAAGCAATAAAATTTTTTTTGGTCTTTTGGTCATTTTTGAGGTACTGTAACCCCTTAAGATTAAAAATAGATATTAAAAAATACTTATAACGACAATTTCTTTTTCAATCACTAGTACTGCAGAAAAAGAAAAAGAGTACAGGTAGGGTAATATTTTTTCATTAATAAAGGAATCAATTACAAAGTAATTTCTAAAATACTGAATTAGGTATTTAATGAATAGTCAGAAATGAAACATGTGAGTCACAAACAATTATTTTTGAAAATATGCTACAAAAAATGCTGGAATATGATTTTTGCATAACGCAGAATATTTTTTTTAATCAAGGAGCTGAGTTTCGCGCAACTTGATGCCCACCTCCCCCTTATTTGTGTTATAAACTTTAAAGTTCAAGGTTTACAGCTACATTTAACAAAGTTTTCAAGGTTTTTAAGCATTTGTAAATGGATTTTTTTAAACTAACTTTTGTCTAAGATTGGTGAGCGTCCAACAAAGCAGAGGGTCTGTGAACGTATCCGTTTTTGTGTGGTCTTGTTTATTGAAGACATGTGTAGCTATTAAAATCCCTCGAGGGTTACAAATGTTTATAAATGGGGACCAGCAAAGTACCCTCTTAATTGAATCAGGGCGGTGAGAAGCAAGCTCAGCCTAGTCGGAAACTGGGGGCCCGGCGATTAGGGGGTAAAAATCTGAGTGGTTTAAGTTTTATAAGTTTTATGGGGGAGGGGGGGGGGGGGCAACTGATCAAACTGACAAGTAGCTTGCCTTGAGCCTGAATTGATTTGGTAAAGAGAGCTGGAAGTGCTAATGAGAGTCTTGTTTTCAAGTATGTTTTGCAGCTAATGCAAATTTAAATTGTCATTTATTTTATTTTATTATTATTATTTTTTTTTTTTTTTTGGTACTTCTTCAAATTTTCAATCGTTTAATAGTTAAAAGGAAAAAAAAAACCTTTTTTTGGTCATTTGAAATTAAAAAAAAAAAAAAAACTTTTTTTTTTCTGTTTAACATTATAAAACATTTCGGGCTCGGGCCCGTCGGGCCCCCCCCCCCTCTGGATACGGCCTTGTGCCTAGAACATGCATAAGAAAACTGGGGGGTTTGAAATTACGTTAATAATGACGAAAATAAAAAAAATTTGTCTATCGCTGAAGTTAGAAGTGGAACTCTAATGTTTTACAATAACCAAGCAATTTTTTTTTCTTGTTTAGGACCTAATGCTGAAGACGAAACTGTAGAGCTTAAGTATATTACTAGACAGCATGCAATTGTACGCTTAGCGAGGAAGAAAACTTACCAACCGTTCATGACAAAAGTAGACGAGAGCGATGATTTTACCTAGAATTATGATGTGCTTCCTGCGATCATAAGATAATTAAATTTTGTTTTAGAATCCTTCTTGATCTATCTTCCGTCATTGAAAGAGATGTAGCTTACAACAAAAAGAAAAAACCTCAATTAAAAAGATATGTAAAATTTAGTTAAAAAACACTAATAAATATTTCTAATACCTATATGGGTCATTTTCAAAATGTGCTTACATTTGCTGTCCGGAGGTTAAAAAGACGATTTTGAAGCATAACTTACATTTTAAATTCAATGCGAATAATTATTTTCTACAAGAAATACCCCCAAAAAAATTCTATCACTAAAAAAATTGTTGAAATTTATTTATTTATTTTATATAAGTCTTTAAAAATGAGAATCAAGGCAAAAACGCTTCTCCATTTCCAATTTTCGCAAGTTCAACTATTTTTTTTATATATTTAATTGTATAAAAAAGTATATACAACAAATTACTTTTATATGGGCGATTCTCTGTAAACTCGTCATTTTTCACACGAAATCTGTCCGGGCACGGTTTTTTGAAATGTTCGTATAATTATAATACTATTGCTCAGGAAATGAATCTATTACTTTGGTTTGAAAGAGGGCCAATTAAAGTTTGTGTTTTTCTGATAAATCAAGATAGGGGGTAAGTCCCCCACCTAGTATAACTAGGCAGGGGACTGAGCCAGGTGACTGTGTTTTTGCTCTTTGTTGGGTAATATCTGCAAAACTATTGGAACATAATTAGTTACGAGACTACCTATAAATTTAGGCACAAATCGTGGACATAATAACTAATATGTTTTATAATTAAATTAATTGACATTAATAAAATCACTTCCCAGAGGACTGTTTTCGCAACGACCCTGATGCAAACTTTCATCGCAAATGTGGCTCTCAAACTAAGCAAAGTAGCGTTTCAACACCGTTCTCGGCGATTTCGGCAAATTCACACTGATTACTTTAAACTTCATTCCAAAAAGAATTTGCAAAAATTATATATTTTTCGTATTACCGCTTTGAATTTGTTGCAGGGGACTGTTTGAAAAAACTCCGGACAGAATTTACATGACAATTTTAAGTTTTAGAAATACGTAATTATACCTTATTTCATAAGAAAAATATAGCTTCAACATTATTCTATTTTTAGATATTAATTGCCAAATTTATGTAGTGTTAATAGGTTTTTTGAAATACTATCTTTAACAGTTAGACTATGGGATTGGGACAGCCAGGGGACTGTGTTTTTGGCGCTTAGATAATTTCTGGAAAAAAAATTAAATTGTTATCACTCCAAATACAATTGGGCCACAAAGTATTAATGCTTTACTTGTATTAAGAGCGATAATTACTTTATTACACTTTATTATTTTTAAAATACTCAGTCCGGACAGCCAATTACCAGTTTACGAAGAATCGCCCATATATTGACTATTAGTGTATGATAATCATAATAAATATTGACAATATTAATTTTTTTTCATTGAGAAATGTATGAATATATTTCGTCCGGCAGTTCTTGTCAAGTTCGTTACCCTAAGATTATTTTAGCTAAAAAAGGTATTTATTGCAGTCAAAAGATGGTAACACGTATTCAGTTAACTTAACAAACTAGTTACGTAACTATTTCGTACCATTTTGTTTTCCTGAGTCGAGAAGTATTTTTGTGGCGTTTCGCACAAGATTTCTTCCAGGAGCGTATTTTTATTCTGTGTCAAGTCTGTTACCAAAGATTTTAGTATTAATTTTTACTTTTTCTCAACTTTGACCCCGACATATTGTTTATTAAACAACTCTAAGAAAATGCATATTGTTGTTCAATTTTTAAATTCGGCAACCTAGCCATAATTTGACATTTTGCTTGAAATGTCAAGTCCTTTACTGGTCAAATCCGTTACCAAATGTCAAGTCCGTTACCATACAGTTTTTGATCAATATTTTAATGATCACAAACATCGTATTAAGCTCAGGGACGCAAATAATTTCAAATGAAGTTGGTTTTAGGCACTATGATATAGTTTGAAAGTGAGATTTCATATTGATTTTGTATCGCAACGGACGACAATTTTCGTTGCAACTTAAAGTTTTGCAACAGCATTTGAATACTTAATTATGCATCAAAGTGTACAACCAATTACTTTTTCACACACCTAAAATATGTGACAAAACATCTGTTTGTGTTTCTAAAAGAAAATAGCAAGTTAAAAAAATTACTTAAAAATTCTGAAATGTAAGCATATGGTGAAAATGACCCATATACCTATTCTATACGAAAAAAATGTTCGTCAGATTTTTTTCCCACTTTTTTTTTATTATTATTTTTGGGTATAAGCAATCATTTTAAAGAAGAAGTTTTGCGAGAATCCAACTTGACATAAGACTGTTTTATGGTTTTAATGTGGCGGACAAATTCACCCCTGAATTTATTGTTTTGATTATTATTAACTTTTATTGTACTTGCTCTGTCGTTAGTGGGTGGGTGGCAAAGCTTTTTAAGCTTTTCCTAAAAACAAAAATGAATATTAGTAACTACAAAGTCTAATTTGTTTATAAATATAACATTAATTTCAGTCTAACAATCCTTCAAAGCAAGGATAGATTTGTGGATTTTGTGCTTTTTAAACTTTTCAAGTAATGCAGGTTTTTGATTCTTTTATTTAAGTCATCAGTTCTGCGTCTATGAAAGCTATTTTCATCGTATACGTTGTTAAGTTTTACTTCAGATGGGGCACATGGGAGATTTTTTTTCCCACCTTGAGACAAACCACGTGATCTCAAGGCAAACTGCAATTGGTTTTAAACTTATTTTAGTTCCTTTTGGCACAACAGTTACTTGTGATTTGATTCTTTTCGGGGGGGGGGGGGACGTGTATCTCACCCCCTGTTTTCAATGTGATTAACATTTGTTTGGAACTGCTTACTGTAAAATCATTGTTAAACATGTTCTGCAATCTTTTCCATCGAAAAGTAATTTTTGGAAAATTTTGCCATAACGTCTATTGGACGCATGCTCTTCAATTGAGAATATTATCCTAGAAGGTAAGACTATTTTTATTTTATTTTTTGCACTATCGCAAATTTATTTGATTTTAATATGAAATTAAAAATGTCGATCGCAATCTTAATTTTTAGATGACCAATTGCAAATACCTCATCCATGTTTTGTTGTATAATTTGTAATATTTCGAAATTTACCAGCAAATAAAATTATACATAAAATAGATACTAAGTACTAAACTAAATTGCAACTTATTGGGCTTTGCTTTCGTAAAACATTTCAACTTTTTTATTAATGTATTTATAAAATGTTCTTCCAAAAAGTAGTTTGTAACAAATTGCAAATGCATAAACACGTTTTTGACTAGGTAAACGCATTTTTGTTAAAATTGAATGTTGAGAATAGCTCGCTCTAAAACAAATCTTGAATTGAAAGCTTTTTAAAAGACTTTTGAGATAAAACTATCTTCTAAATATTTTGACATTTTACAATAAGATCAAAATGTAGTATAAGCGTAGGTTTTGAAAGAAAATTATCTCCTTAGACTGTTACATAATTTGGGAAATAGGGAGATAATAAGCTATGCTATTGCTATTTTCAATCTTAATGGAAATTTTAGCTTATCCTTTTATGAAAAACTTATACAAGGAATCTGCATGGTAAATTCTTTTTTTTCGGGGGGGGGGAGGGTGTTATAGAAATAACTGTTGACATTCATTTTATCAGTAATTTTCTCCTGTAATAATATCAAATTAAATGTCAGGGTGGATTTGGAAATTGTATCAAACATGTATTAAATCTATAAGTGCAATGTTACGTTAAATGTTGATCTAACGTACTATCATGATGAGAACCAGTGATGTAGGTGTTCTGAAGTCCTTCAAGTTTTGTTTTTGCAATGCAAATACCTGCATTTAATGCTTACAAACTGTAAGTCCAGTTTTAGGGCTGAAAGGCTTGATCAAGTAATTACTAGAACTGGGTCATCTGGAAAAAAAAAAAAAAAATAATCTATGAAATGTTCAACGTTGAGTAAGTTTGTGCCTAGCAACTTTTCGAAAAACAGGCACATTGTGAATGGCTACTTTTCAGCGATTTAAAAGAAAATGAAATCAGGCCTGCCTTACATTTCTATTTTTATGAAGTATTAAGGAAACAACCGAAAATAGCACATTTAAGAAATATTATTCATGCTAAAATAAGCATTTTCTTTTCTTTTATTAATGTGATAGAAAAAGTGTAATTTAAAAGCCTACAATGCGTTTAGGTTATACAATATATTCTTGAAAATTTTGGATCAAAATTAGCGCGATGAGGAAAAGTCATCCAAAAGGATCGAACCTGCGGTCTTCGAGTTTCCAATTTCACACGCTATCCAATCGCGCCACTGCATTAAGTTTCCGAATGCTTATTATTTGAAATAGTGTGTAATAAAAAGCAAAACGATTTTTTCTGCTCAAAAAAAAAAAAAAAAAAAAAAAAAAATTTAGTCTGTAAGTCTATTTTTCGTCAATAGCCGACACCATAAGCTTTAAAATGAAGTGTAAATCATGGAATTTGATAAAGAAAGTTTTGGCGTGATAAAGAAAACAGGCTAAATAAATAATACGTAAGAAGATAATTAGCAACAATATAAATAAATGTCAGGTGGGGAAATAAATACCCGAAAGCAAAAAATAATACAACAAACATATTAAAATAAGCACAATGTAATTAGGTCGATAAAGTATTTACACTTTTTATTATTTTTATACTTCTGTTCTTAAAAAATAATAATATTCTGGTTTTATATTCAATACCCATTTGCAACAATTCGAGTACAGAGTAAGTGAAAAAAAACAAGTTTTTTTTTTTGTTAAGTGTTACGGCGAATAACAAAATGAATGATTTATGTTAATAGAATCATATTAAGATGCAATTATCATACATATTAATCATTTCTTTTTCATTAGATACCAGTGTTCTTGTCGTACCTACTGGAACGCTATTAAGGTAGCTTAATTGTATTTTAATAGATCTTAAGAGGGATACTATCAAGATAATATTATTCACTTTAAAGCAGTTTTAATAAATGTTTACTTTTATATTGATATAATACATAGCTATACAATGCACATTAACTCAGTGCGTGATAAAATAATTGAAATAAATGCTTCTATTTTTGTTAGAAATACTTTTTCGAAGTTATATCATGATTTATTATGTTGTAATAGTTGTTTTCTTTTCCGATTTGAATACAACGACATAACTGAGGTTCAAAATCATACGAAAGAGTTCAGAATATTAACTCATGAAAATTGAGATCATACACTGCTCGACATTGAAAATGCAACACCAAGAAGGAGTGGTCAGAAATTGATGAAATTTGGTAAGAAGACAGAGACAGCATGGAACAATAAGTGATATTTATTTCAAAATAAATAAGCAAAATTTAGAGCGAGGACGGCGTCGGCTCAGTAAGAAGTAGGACCACCGCGGACAGCGATGCGCGAAGAAACACGTCTAGGTATGGAGTCAATAAGCCTGTGGATGGTGTCCTGAGGGATGGCACTCCATTCCCTTTCAACCATTTGCCACAGTTCGTCCTCTGAACGAGGCAGTGGCAGGTTCTGCAAACGGCGTCCAATCACGTCCCACACATGTTCGATTGGTGACAAGTCAGGAGAGTATGGTGGCCATGAAAGCATCTGTACACCTCGTAAAGCATGTTGGCTGATTCGAGCACTGTGAGGCCGGGCGTTATCCTGTTGAAAAATTGCATTTGGCAGACCCTGAAGGTAGGGGATTGCCACTGGCCGCAGTACATTATCTACATATCGTTGGGCCGTCATAGTGCCCCGAATACGAACTAGAGGTGATACGGAATTGTATGCAATAGCGTCCCAAACCATTATGCCACGTTGTCGCGCTGTGGGCGTTCCACAGTTACTGCCGGATTCGATCTTTCTCCACGTCGACGCCACACACGTATGCGATGACTATCGTTGGACAAACAGAAGCAGGATTCATCTGAGAACACTACAGTTTGCCATTCTGCCATCCACGTCGCTCTGGTCCGGCACCATTCCAAACGTTGGAGTCTGTGCTGTGAGGTCAATGGCAGCCTTCTTAGCGGGCGCCGTGATTGCAGGCCACGTGCAACCAGTTGACGGGAAATGGTTCTGGTCGACACAGGAACATCCAGGGTACCTTGCACGTGCTGCAGAATCGACGTACAAGTGACTTGCGGGTCCGCCACAGCTTGTCGGTGAATCCGTCGATCCAAGCGGTCTGACGTCACTCTGGCTGCACCTACACCCCTCAATGTGGCTACATTTGCTCTTTCCAACCATCTCCGACACAGCCGATGCACAGTGCTTGCATCCATGTGGGTATCAGCTGCAATTTGACGTATGGACCAACCTCCCCTTCTCAGTCCGATCACCATACCCCTTGTAAAGTCGGTAGAATTGTATTAGTCTGGCAGAAAAACCAACATGAACATAGCCCACTTTTCAACTTCATTCTCTTATATCTTACTTCACGTGCGTCGGAGAGCTGCGCATTTCATATCATTTGCATAACTCAGTGACGTGCGTCTACGGTAAAATTTGCATGAATTTCTGACCACTCCTTCTTGGTGTTGCATTTTCAATGTCGAGCAGTGTATATTTGCTGAGGAAAATAAGCCATTCAAAAGCGATGACCATCGTGTTTACCTCTCCAACTGATGAGCTTATCCGACCTTCTTTACGGAGTGCTACACAATAAATCAATTCTTAATTATTAAAAAAAAAAATAAAATAAAAAATAAAAAATAAACAGAAAAAAATCGATTTTTTTTTTCTTTTTTGAAAAACCTGAATGTAAGTTTCCTGTTTATTTTTCCCCGAAAGTGGTGAAAATAATCTTTAAAATGGTGCCCTTCTTATGCAGTTTGATTACTTATTAAGTTACGACATTCGCAAACACACACACATACATACCAAAAAACACCTTTGAGAAATAATATGCGACTATTATCTCGTGAGTTTATTTTCATGATGACGATGAATAAGCGTTAAATACTTTTAGAACTCATTGCTAAATTATCTATTATTCAAAATAATTTGAAAAACAAATAAATAAATAATGCAATGTTGGTTGCAAATTTCGTCAAGGACATAATTACTCTTAGTTTTTCTTCGTTAAAAGAATTTTAATGAGTCTCAAAGTTTGATCGTTGAGAAATAATTTCTATTTTTATGATCAAAAACGAAACTAATGATTTGTCTTCTTAAATTACTTCTTATTCATAATAGGAGTTCATGGTTAATTTCACTTCACTTAATATTTTACGTGTTATGTGGTTTTATTTTTACACACAGGGCCATAAAACACTAAGTTTTTATAAAAATGAAAACGTGGTTCTTGCTACAGTCACCTAATTTACTGCTTTATCATTAATTCTTTAATTTTTGGAATATCAATATTAAATAATCTTTTTGAACCTTACCCCGAAAGCTATAAATAAACTCACGTGCATGAATTTCAAAATTATTTCATTGGTAAGAATTTATACATTTTTGACTTTGTTTTAAATGCCGATTTGAACCAAAAAAAAATGAGCGAATACACTCACACAAAAACAAGTTTGTATTTCATTTGTTTCATTTTCGTTTTTAGGGGAACATGAGGCAAAGTAAAGTAGCGAGGCAAAGTGAAAGGTTAAAATATTTTACTCAGCTTAGTGCAACCAACCTGGCAATAGTTTAACTATATTATTGAACATTTAGTTGATTCTAACCACAAAATTGTAGCTTTTAAAGGATAGGTATATAAAAATACACGGCCATTTTCAAACATGATACTCATATTGTAATATTTCGTGGCATATAAAAATAATTTTGGCTATCACAAAATGATAGACTTGTTATTTAACATTAATTGTTAAACATTAATTGAAACTTATTGATGTTCAATAGAGTATTTATTTATTTACCATTAGACACGTGTGTTTTGATACTAAATGTTCAGTACCATTTGCAAAGTGAATACAGGGCAAAGAGAAAGCGTTTAGTATATCTGTTTCTACCTGCATTTATTAAATCATTTACTATTCGTTTATTAATTCATTACTCATTAACTAAGTACTAAATTGATTCATTAATTCACTGTTTCTTGTATTTACTTTTTTATGTACATTAATTAGTTCATTTATTTATTCATTTGAAGAAAAAAAACTAATTATCAGATAGAAAATATATCATTGGAAGAATATTTTGATTATCACTTTCTCACATGTATGGGGCAAAGAATTAATTTTCTTTAATAAATGAACGGATTTGATTATTTTACGGTATAAATTTACTTCCGAAGATGAAAAATAACATTTCAATAAAAGTTCCATCGTAAAATACATCGCTTTCTCTTTATGCAATATAATTTTCAATTTAAATTTTCAATTTGTTCTTTTAAAGTGTACGTTATCTATTATCAATTTCACTTTGCCCCGCATCCCCTACCTCTATTAAATTCTAACGGAAAAAGGGTATTGAATATCAAAGAAGTCTTTTTTTTTTTAACCCTAAAAGAAAATTAAAAAAAAATAAAATGGAAAAAAAATCTGTAGACAGTGTTGAAATTACATTTTGCCCTTTCTTTTATGAAGACGTGAAAAGAAAAAAAGTTTTTTGTTGAGTTTTGCACTAGAGTAAGTTAATGATTTAATATTTTGTTCACTTATCCGGTAAGTCTCTAAATACCCCTATCTCTCGAATATCTCACTTTTATACCTTTTTTTTTGTAATGCAAGCATTACTTTACAAGTAAATTTGTTTTAGAAGTATTATTAAAAATTTAATCTGCGGTCGTTGTGTTTTCTAATTATAAGAAGATTGCTATTAACTCCTTAAAGCACGAGCTTTATTCGAAAAAAACCAGCAAAAAATCATCGAGTGTTTTTGACAGAAAATAAATGTATAGATTCAGTGAGTGTTTTTTTTTTTTTTTGAAAGTCATCAAAAAATTGGTATACAAATAAAAAGTAGACGATTTGATTTCATGTTACTTCATCTCACAGGATCAGTTTCTATTTTCCTTTTTTCTGCCTTTAAGAATTAAATATTATGTATCTATATAATATTTGATAGCCTGAATAATGGTACTCTCAACCTCTTCCCGCTCCCCAACACCAATCAAAGCCACGGGCTGAACATTCGTCTCCTATTTCTCGTGCCGTGTATTTTCGGGCTAGAGCGTACAAAGTTCATGCTAAAGAGAATTCTAAAAATTAAAAATGAATGCCTTAATTGTACACATAGATATACAATAAACTCCCGATTATCTGCGGGGGCACGGTAACCGCGGATAATCCAAAACAGTGGTAAAAATCGATACTAATGCACGCAATAGCTGGAAAAGTTAACACGGCACGTACATTTGAATTATAGCTAAAAATGATAACACCGAATGTTAGAAATATCTTTAAACGCTAAAAACGTTCAATAAAAGCACTCATTTTTCTGCATATAGTAAATATTTACCGTAAAAAAGGAAACAAAAGTGTAGAAGGCTGTTTGATAATCCGAACTACGGATAATCTGACAGCAGATAATCGGGAGTTTACTGCGTTTAATTTTTCTTTTGTGTTAAAAAAAGAACTTTTGTGATCGTTTTCTTGAAAATAATATGATCGTTAAGGGTTTAATTTGTAAAAACAATTTAGAATAACCCTGTATATATACTATATACGTGTCATGGCGTGGCATAGATTTGTCAATTTCGTTTTGAGATTTGCTTCTAGTGAAAAGCATGAAATTCTGAAAAAGTAATTTCGCCTGTCAGTTTCCTTTTAAGAAAGTAGCCTAAAACAGAAAACTTATTACTTCTGATATTTTTTTGCAAAAATAAATTTTGCATTAAAAAATATGTTGAAAAAACAATGGTTGTTGAGTTTTTTGTGCTTTCTTTTATCGCGAATGAAATTCGATTAGTTGTCCCTCTTTTGCCTTAATACATGAAGTCTCTCATCTCTTGCAATACACTTATATTCCTGAAAACATTTTTCTTTCTTTGATATCCTTGCCTTGAAATCTTTATAAAAAATAAAGACGTGATGGTGTTAGCTACATGCTAAAATTGGAAACTCGTAAGATTAAAAGGTCAAGTCTCTTGTCGGAAGTCACTCCACTGACGGAAATTGAAAGACTAAATCAAGACTCTAAGTCATCGGCCTTCTTGAAAATTCTCCATTTACTTTCACAAGTTGGGGGATTATGATGAAAATGGTGCCTTTTTCTTAGAGTTTGCGAGATTTTAAAGAAGTGCTATGATTTTTCTTAGCTATCTTGCCTTTACAAATCCAACTTTTCAACTAAAAGAGTGTCGCTCTTAAATACAACTGTACTACGGTAATCCGAAATTTAACAATTCAAAAGTCCGCAAATTCGAACTTCACCCCGATATAACTCTCAATAGTGGCACAACTTAAAATAAATGTGTTGAGATAAGTGGGTTTCAAGCTTTCATTGCTAAGGAAAATGAATAAGATGCTTTGGTTTGCTTGACCATCTTAAGGCCTAATTATGAGTTGTGCTAGTATTGCTGCTGAAAAGAATGTGCATTTTCATATTTACACCTGTTTTTAGTCTAAAACACGTGCTTTTGGAGTTGTGCCGCTATTGGAGCCCATGAGTGATATGGCTTGGTATTGTGGCTAAAGGTTCAATTTAAGGGTGATTGCAACTCGATTTTGTTCGGTTCGATCGAATTCCATCTATTAGTAACGTAACGAGAAGGGAAAAAAAAATCTCTAAAAGTATTTTTTACTAAAAATCTATATAATTAATGTTATTTTTATTTTCAAAAAGCCAGTGCGCCCCTTGCCGGCGCCCATCCCCTTAACGTTTTTATTTACTCCGGGTTTCCAGATTGTCTTAAAGTTCTAGGTGACTAGCATTGAATCAGGACATCTCTCTACGTTTAGCTATAAAAAAAAATAATATTTCAAAAGATTCAGGGACCAAATTTTTGCAGTTTTTTTTTTTTCTTTTTTTTTTCTTTTTTTCGAAACACCTCATCTAAGAAATTTGCTCTTGTGGACGAGGAAAACTTTCCATTGTCAACTTTTGATCGGTTTAGAGCTCAATAGAAATAGACACTCACAAATAATACTGATTAATCATTTTGTTTGATCAAAATGTCTTATAAAAACAACAAAAGATAATAAAAAGAAAGAAAGAAAGAAAAGCAAGAAGTGAATGATCCCCTTACTCATTCTCCGTGTTCGTTAATGGTGTCTGGATCACGTTAAATATGTTGCTGCCCTGACACAAAAAACGGCTGTCTTCAAACAACATTCAAGTGGTAAAGCAACAAATAGTAGAAGGTAAAAAGGACCTGGAGAGTAGTGTAGTGCCGTTATATTGAACAATATTGTGTCATTTCATAGTCAACTGGATAAAATAGCAAGTGCATCGACTGAAATGATTGTAACCCTTTAAAGGTACTCTAGATATTCATTTAAAATAAAGACTTATTGAGAGATATTTAAGTAAAGCTTTATTGATTGAACTCTTCCCGTTGGCGTTACTGCTAAAAAAATGTGATTGGTCAAAAAGTATCATCCAATGTATCAAATTAAAAAAAAAATGTTTATATTAGGCGTAAAAAGCATTTTCCAATAAATTTCTTTAGAAGGAAATCCAAAATTTATCTACACATCGAATAATTAGGAGCTTTTAAACTGCTCAAAAAACAAAGCAAAAATAAAATAATAATAATAATAGTAATTGAAGTTTTGACATCTTGAAATTCAAATTATGTTTTTAGCAATAACGAATTGCGATAGGTGCACGCGCCTGTGTGTGTGTGAGTATTCTGTAAGGGATGTCTCCTTGCAGGACATAGCCGCCACCATGTCCTGCATTGTGGCGAAGGAGTAGGGGCCGGTGGACGTCCTGGGAGGGGGAGCAGCGCGACGCACTGTTGCAGACTTCTAGTCCAAACTGAAAAGGTGACTGCTCGACGTCATAGGTCCAAAAAGAAAACAAATAGCAATTGATATATCATTGCTCAGAAAAAAAACCTCAAATGATACATATAAAACGAGGAAATGAAGTACTCACAAAATTTTCCGATTGTTTTTCCGATTCGAAAATTCCGTCCTAAACTGTTTGGGAGGGGGAGAGACTACTAGAGACACACGCAGATCAACACGTCAATATGTTATATGTATATTTCTCCACATCATAACTCTACTTTCAAACATTTTATTTTTCACTTTTTGTAAATATCAAATTTATCAGTGATTTTTTAACCATACATTTAACCTTCTTTCATGCATTCATTCTTTTCTCTTTTACTTTTATGCAGGAACGACTTTTCAAATTTTTCCAGGGGGGGGGGCAAAGGGTGCAAACACAATGCAAACTACGCCCACTTCAATGCAAATACATTGGTTATCGAAGTCGGGGGGGGGTAAGTGCCCCCCTATCCCCCTAAATGTTGGGCCTTTTATGGAAATGAATATTCATCTTTAGTACAGAAGGGTCATTCCACGGAAAAAAATGATTTTTTTCCGCACATGATACCTCACGTATTTCCTCAAAAATAATACTTTTAAGGGTTAATGAGTAAAAATTTTTACTTAAGAAATCACGCATAAATTTGTGATTCTTTAAGCAGTAAATTTTATTGGTTACCTTTTAAAATTTTTATTTTTAACGAAATATGAGTTGTTGTGGGCGGTACAATTCGGCAGCTTTCTCGTGACCTAGAAACGGAGCTATAAAAAAATTAATAATACTACCAAACTGCTGCCATCTTAATGCATTATTTACATAGACTTTCATTTCTGGTTTTGTGTATTTTGATTCAGTGTGATTTAGCGATTCATTTTTGCTCTATTTTTAATGTACATTAAAACTTCTTTCCTGTTTTTTTCAAACACTTTTATAGGCAAACAAAAGTTTTTGGAAAAGGTCACAAGTTCTGCAGTTGATATCAATTCCAAAATGTTTTCCTAAGTTTTCTTCAGAGTCTATGAATTCAAAGTTTTCCGAAACTGCGTTATTTTCAGCCGACGTTATTTTCTTATATGCTGTCTGTTAAACGAAATCTGGTCATTGTACATGACTAGACGTCTCGTTTTCAAAGTAATTGTTTCTGTGCGACGATATTTCGTCCATTTTCCCAAAAAGAACTCCCATTCATCGAGACGTCATAACAACAGCCAAAAGTTGGCTAATAATTTCAGTCAAAGTGCGTTTGAAACGATTTAAAATGAATATGCCGCACAAAAGTTTCCGACATTAGAACGAATATAATAGCATTTAGTTATCTGTCAGGCTTTATGGGGATAGTTGGGAACTACTATTTATGCAATTGGCTGTTTACTTACTTTCGTTTTTTTCTTTCGTAAAATGTATATAGAGTGACTCAAAAGCTAGTTAGCATTTAAAAGTTCAAAAGTTCACAAAATAAAATGCGAAGAATAAGAAAAATGACTCAATCACTGAAATACGATAAGTTTTAAAAGAGAGCAATGAAGAAAAAAAAGGAAAAAAAAAACAGGTCAAGAAAAAGAGGATAATGCTAAAAGAAGCCATCTGAATTGTGCATGTTTACCACAGGGGCAAATGACAGTTGCCCCATTTGAAAAAGAGGCTCTTCAAATAGAGGCTCAGGAGCAGGGGTGCCCACAAGGGGGGGATAATGGCGCAAGTTGCGCCATCAAAATTTTAGGGGGGTGATTTTTTTAAACTAATTTATTTATTTATATAATTTTTTTATTACTTAATTTTTTTAATTAAATTATTTACTGATTATTTTAAATTTAAATTATTCATAAATTTATATTTTAATTTAAATTATTTCTTTATTATCATTTATTTATTTATTTATTTGCGTGTGTATGCGTGCTTGGAATGTCTGGAAGGAAAAAAAACGATTATATTCCGTACATAATTAATACTTTTAAAAATTAATATAGAAAAAAATAATAGTTATAATTTTAAAAAATAAACAAGTAAAATTTAAAAAAATAATTAATAATACTAAAAAAATATAATAATAAAAAAATATAAAAAATAAATAAAATAAAAAAGAGGGTTGTGAAAAATTTGGGGGGGGGGGAATTTGCGCCATTGAGCTTGGGGGGGGGGCACCACTGCTCAGGAGTAGCACATAAATTAAGTGTTTAAAGGTATTGAAGGGGGAAAGAGCATTTTTACAATTTTTACACTGCGTAACACACAAGCGTAAGACCTGCGGGCCGTTGGTTCGACACTATTGATTCTACATAATCCTTTAAAAATGTTAAAGACTGACAGATGCTTCTTTCACTCGCCTATTCAAGTGGCAACATCTACAAGATCATATGAAAATGTGCACTAAGTCACATAAACCCTTCATCAACTCACAATTTCTATTTGAATGCTAATTATTGTTTTTGTGATCAGATGATACTTAAATTCTTGTCTATTTTTCTAATTAATATTTGATTGCTTCAATAAAGCCCTCTATCACTCACGTTGGTGAATTTGGATTTGTCTATACACTACAAAAAATAAACTGATGTTTTTACAGTATAATACTGGCAGCCGAGGTTCCAATTTAAAACTGTAAAATGCACAGTAATAAACTGTAAAACAAGCAATTTTAGTTTCTTACAGTAAAGCTAAAATTTTTACTGTTTATTGCCGTAAAATTCAGCTGTGCCAGTATTATACTGTAAAAACAACAGTATAATACTGGCAGCAGAGGTTCCAGTTTAAAACTGTAAAATGCACGGTAATACACTAAAATGAGCAATTTTGCAGTTTATTACCGTAAAGTTAGAAATTTTACTGATCATTACTGTAAAATTAGCAAATTTTAGTATATTACCATAAAGCTAGCTATATTATACTGTAAAAACAAAATTTATTTTTTAGTGTACTAATTATTCTATCAATTATTGAATTTTTAATTTATATTTTATTTCTCAGATTATCGCTGGAGTATCAATACGGGTCAGCATTTAGTTTATTAATTTCGTAAAAACATTCTCCGGAATGCTCTCTGGGAAACTAATGCAATTAGGTTATTATGGTAAATATTTGCCTCAACAAATGGATATCTCTTTCGACGTAAATTATTTTTTCGAAGTTAGGAAAGTTCTTCCATATTTTGTTTTCTTTTTTATCCTCTGAAGAACGCTATTTGAAAGAGCTCCTAATATGTCTCGACCGAAAAAGTTTTAGACTCTCTCTGGGAAATTTATGTTTTGAAGTATTGAATTTCTAAAGCTTCGACATGAGATTTAAAATTCAGCATCTTGTTTGGATTATAGCTGCAGTGTGATGTATATGGAGGAAAATAGTTCAAAACAAAAGGAAAACACTCCTTCTTCTGTTATTTTATCCAATAAAAGTTAGCAATAAATCTCTTTTGCTAGACTATTTTTATGCTAGGACAGTTTGATTTTTTTTTCTTTTTCAGAAATTTTAAACCTCACAATATCTGGATTAAAAATAGCATCATTTATGTTTGCCCCTGGGTACAATTTTCTTGTCAGTATCGAAAAGGTGCAGTGATTTGGTGAGAAAATACGGGAAACTTATGAAATGCGTTTATGTAATTTCTTTCCGTATTTTTTTTTTTCCAGAAAAATGTCCCCAATTTTTTTTTTCAAAAAAATGTAAACTTTGATCTATTATAGATTAATGCCAGCATTCAAAACGAATTTAATAACATAGTTCCTAAGACTAGTAAAAATGTTATTTGCTTTCAATTTTTTTAAATGTCTAAGTATCGCAAACACGGAGCTATGTGTCATAAGAGTTCATTGCGTTCCAGCTCAGAAAGAAAGTAATTAGATATGCGTTTTCTTCATTTGCTGGATTAAGAATCTAAGAGTATATAAATTAGTAAAACATTAAATGTAATACAATATACCGTAAAGTCGGGTTACTTGGACCCACAAGGAGGTTACTTGAGCCCACAGTAAAATGATAAAATCTGGGTTTGGTACTAGCATTAGAGACTGCAGAGTGCTTCTACCTAGAGGAGAAACGAGGAACTACGTGCAAGTCTTCAACTAATAAGTACCAAACCTAGATTTTATCATTTTACTGTAATGGGCTCAAGTAACCCCTTCTGGTCCAAGTAACCCGACTTTACGGTATTAAGTAAGAGCATTCTACTATTAGTGTGCAGAATTTTATTGCTGGGCTAATACTGTAAAATTTAAGAAGTCAACTTCTTTAGTTGCCAATCACCAAACCCCCCCCCCTCCCACCCAAAAAAAAAAACATTTGCCGAAAAAATCTACAAAAGAAAATAGTAAGAAAAGGCTTATCTTACTTTCTCTGTTTTTGGATGACAATAAGCGTGATATTTTTTTTCTTGTTAATTTTAATTCTTTTAATTATGTTACACTGGACAGTATCTGTATTACGTAGCCTTGAGTATCCTATTTTTAGTAAATTCACCATGGCCGGGATCAGGAGCAGATGTACGGAGACATAATTACGGTTGTTGAACTGACAATTGTCATTAAAACGTATAATATTTTAACTACAATCATTGAAATTTAACAATGAAATTAGAATAAATATATGTTCATGTAAAAGAGTATATGGGGTATGGAGAACTGTGTCACTATGCGACAAAGGGAGGTGGTCAAGTATTGAATGGAGTGTGATATTATTTATGAATAGCCCCTAAATATTTTCCATTCTAGTTTAATAAATTGCAGTGCTTTCTTACCTGTTTTCTACTCCCATAACATCAAATTACTCTACTGCATCGCCAACAATAGTTTTCCCTTTCAGTGTAGTAGCACTAATTTAAGAAACAATAATAATAGAAAAAAAGAGTAGAATTGATGTTACGAATTAATTATTGACAGAGATGAATGCATGCTAAGCGTGACTCATAAAACGCATAAAAATACTCCGCATTAACCAAATTATATTTTGAATAAATAATTGGCGTTGTTCACTTAAACTAAAATACCCAGCAGAATTGGCGATATGATTGAATCGGATTCTCTGGCAACCTTCCTAACAGGCTTCTTGAATGGAGCAAACCGCCCACGCAAAGCAACTCAACTGTTGTGACGTCACAGACGCACTATCGATTCTACGCCCATTCATGATTTCTTGGAGGTTGGAAAATATAACTGTTTTAAAAATTCTACGAAAGGTATTTTTTAGCTGCAATTTGAAGGCTCTAAGGCGTGGGAAGTGTTTTGAATAATACATTAATTAACGAAGTTGAGCCATATTTTCTTCAATTAATTGCATCGGGTGATTGGCTATTGAAGTTAAATAATTGCTGAGTTTTTTTTTCCTTAAACACATAATATTGATGAGAATTCTTTTTAGAAGTAATCGTTGGCTAACATTTTGCGTGAGTGTTTCAGTAAACAATTAGGAAAAAGGAAAACATTGAAAAGTAGGAAGGTTTCGGTTTGTTTACAGTTAAAAAAAATGTTTCTAACTGAAAATTTAGAAAATGAAAAGAAACTTCAGATTTACTTTAAACTTAAAATTAAAAAAAACCTAGTTTAAAACAAGAAGTAAATCGTTTAATATTGTAGAAACAATAAAAAAAAAAAATAACAAATTAAAAAAACGCACATATTTCTGGATGATTTGTAAAACTTCCAATTTGTCCCAACCCCTAAACATACTCCAATTCATCTTAATTTTGGTTTAGTAATTTACTTTCCTTAGTGGATAGTTAGCAATATGGAGGGAAAAAAATTTAACTTGTTTTTCCATATCATTTTGATAACCCATGCCCAAATAAGACAGTCTATGAGACCCTCATCCTTGAGTGCAGAGGCTGATTTTAATCTTAAAAAACAAACTGCCTAAACACACACCTAACCGCATTTCAAGATATCCCAAATTTTCGATTGATAATTAAAAAAGTATAACATTCGATACTAAGAATATAAGAGTACTAATTGCAAAAAATTATTTTCAAGAACTCTTAAGCGTTCAACGAAAAATAATCAAATAAGCTTTGTGCTAAAATATGATTGAAGTTGAAAAACCATCGTAAATAAAGCGTAAATTATCAAGACTACCGTATTTCTTGATAATTTGTGCTTTATTTATGCATTGGATATTCGCTTCAATCTTTAGCATTCAGCTTGTCCTTGTGCTTGTATTAAAGAAAAGAGCAGTATGTTTAATCTTCATTTTAACAGCATTGTTATTTACTAGTGTTCTGTGGTAGTAAACTAGTTAACTATATGCAAATTATCCATACTAAAAAAGTACCCTTTCTTAGCTTTCTGTGAATTGAAAATCGTAGCACGATATGTTTTTCTTGGGTACCAAGTAAAAAGTTTAAATCAAACTATTTCTTATTATATTGTGAATATTCTATTTTTCTATACAAATAAATAACATCAATATATTCCTAGGAATGTAAATAAATCTTTTTAGCTCTAAAATGAAAAAATATATCCATGAAAACTTATATTAATTATATTATTTTATGTTACGCAATCTGTATTTCAATCTTTTGTAAAACTTTTTTATTCCCTCCAACATTTTTTCGGTAGTATCCAATATCGTATAGCATTTCTATTTTTCTCCAGTAATGACGTCATAGACTATACATTTTATTGGTATTGAATTGAATAAATGGAGCAGAACTATAAAACAAATGAAGGACGTAACAGAATAAACCTTAGGATTATATACCCTTTTAAGGACAGGGATTTTTTTCGAGAAGGCTGAAAAAAGAGTAACATTTTCAACTATATTTGACTTAAAATTAATTATAATCTTTGTGCTTGAAAAGTACAATAAGATTTTGTAACGTTTTTTGCACAAATTTGCAAATTATTGTAGACACGTGTTACGGGGTCACTAGGAACCTCTTTTTCAAAGCAACAAAATCGCAAGTATTAGGATGAACAGTTATCCGAGAAAAACAACGAGGTATAACAAATGACAGCTTGAATAGCAAAAATTTTCCTGATTCAGTTATGTAATTAATTTAAAAAAAAAATAGAAAATATTCACTTTACTACATGTTGTACGGTAGAAAGTAAAAAATAAAATATTTTTCTACTTAAATATTTTCTTTTGATCGGATAAAAGTATTTTTCATCATAAACGAATAAATAAATAAATGAATGAATAAATTTGAAATTCAATTAAGTGTCAAATATGTGTTAAAATCGAATGTCCTGTGAGTTTTGTTGCACTCTTCCTGTACTTAAACCAGAACTTTTAATTCCCTAAAAATGTGATTTCATTTAGAATTGAAATACTGGTACTCGTTTTTCAATTTCAACTAATCTTAACGTTTTAGCAGGATATAGCACCGCGGACCCCTTCCCCCTGTCCCCTTGCGGACCCTTGGGGATCGTGGATCCCCAAGGGTCCGCGGATGACACTTTAGGAAACCCTGCCCTACATAAAGACGCTCATGCAAATACACATTGCCTGACTCAAAATCCATTATTTTTTTACACAATTAAAAGCGTTTTCTCTTAATTCAATGAAATAATTTTATGTTATAAGAAAATAAATCCTTTCATTTTCATCCTGTTTCGAAGAGTTTTCTTTGGTTTCACATGAAAAGAAAAAAGTAAATCAAATTCGTTGTTGAATAAAAAAGTTAATCAGTTTCTCTAAAGAATGCAATTTTTCCTTTTGAACTTACCTCAATTTTTTTTTTAACTTTATCATACTACCAAAGAGTGTATAGTTTTACTACAAAATGTAACCAAAATTCGACTTTTTGTTTTCTTCATCTTTTCATCTACATTTCTCTCCTACTCCTTTGTCTCCTATAAGTGAAAATGGAGCTGAAAGAACATTTTATTTTCATTATGAAAAGAAAACCTTAATTTAAAATTCTCGTTTTTCGAAGAAAAAAAAAAAGGAATTAGTTCGAATGGCGTAATAATCATTTTCGCTTTGAGTTACATTTTTCTGTAAGTCTTAGGTGCCAAGGGCAATTTTCGAAAAGAGAAATACTATCTTTTTTTTAACATTTCAATATGCATCGTAATTAGGGGTAAGTGGTGTACCTCGGACATATGTGTACCTCGGACCTAGGCTGATTACAGCTCTGCTTATTAAAATATTTGAATAGCAACATGTGTAGTTGAAATATGTGCCTCTAGAGGTCTCACTGCATACCTTTCTGTTTTGTTGAAAGCTCATTTGATTGAAGTATTACTAAAAAAAGAAATCCGTAATTCAAAAGTAAGTTTTTCCGGTTACTTTTAGGTATTTTTATTCTAAAACTTATATTGTTTATTCTGAAATGAGGGTCATGCATTATACAGTCATGTTCTAGCTATAACACCGTGTGCTTGAAACAAAGTTAATCCTAACTGTAATACAATGGTCAGCTAATTTGTTTTTTATAACCAAGTGGTGTACCTCGAAACCAATACAAGTGGTGTACCTTGAAATGGTCCAAGGTACACACGCAGTGCATAACTATTACAACTCCTAAAATTTCATGTTCTTTAGTTTTTTTAAATGACTTTTAAAATTCAAGTGAAATGTTTCCTTCCAAAACTAAAAATTTTAACTTAAATTATAAACTTAATATGCAGTTTTGCAACTGCATAATTATGATTTATGGTAAAGTTAATGATGAATTCTTAACTTCATTTATATGTGCAATACACCGCCAACTCGGTTATTCCATCCGAGGACTGCAGTCCTTGGACGGTTTATATAACGGTGAATGAAAATATTTTTTGAAGATTTTGATTTCCTCCCATAAAATGTCACAGTGCAAATGCAAGAAGAAAAAAACACATAAGATTTATTACTGGTATGTCAACATCTGAAGCTAGTACTTCTTTGCCAAGCATTGTCACTCCCCTGAAGAAATGAGGCCATATCCAAAGGCACTACCGAAAAAATGACCCCATAAGGGGAAGACCTGAGAGAACGTCTTGTATTTTGACCGATACATCCCGGAAAGAGCGTCTTGAAATGGAAAAGGCTAAAAGGGGCACTGAAAAAAGTAATTCAAACTAAAACAGTAAAACCCCCTACCAAGCCAGCTAAGAGATAACTTTATTATTCTTCAGAGTCTGAACTTGAGAATATTGAAGACTTTATGAGGAATCCAATATTTCAGAGGAGGATTTTAATGAGCTAGAACAGTGGTTCTCAACGGGGGCGATACCGCCCCCCTGTGGGCGGTGGGAAGATGCTGAGGGGCGGTGAACATGTTTTGGGCAGTAGGGGGGCGGTGGGTATAATTTGGGCGATAGGGGGGCGGTGGGAGAATTTGGAGGTCAGGAGACGATAAATGTATTAGAGTTAATTTTGATTTTAAAAATCAAAATTAAATTTTGTATTAAATCACGAGTCCAACTTGAACTATTTGTGCCGACGATAAAATTATGCGCTCTGGAATCTCTTATTTCCTTACGTTTTTCGGAGGTGACTGTCTTTTTATTAAAATAGTTTAACTTTTTTGTTTAGCTTTTTTTAATTCTCTCTCTCTCTCTCTTTGTAGCGATTTGACTTTTAGTGATCTTTTGCGTCCGACAATCTTAAGACAGAATATTATAGTACGGAGAACTTGAAAAATTTGTACTGCCTGCGTGATCTCTCTGATGCTACCTATATAAAATAAAGCGGTTCGTTTCCACTTCAAGGTCACCCGCCATCTCTCCGCGATCCAGCTTTACCTAATGGAGAACTGTTACAATAAATCACAGTTGCAATCAGGGTTGCATGGTTTTATCTAAAATTAGCCAATTTGGCTTATTTTGATCACACATAGCTAGACAAAATTCAAAAGCATTAGCCACACCATCGTTTGGTTATTTTCTTAGCCCAACTGTTAATTGATTTTTTTCACCATAGCAAACTTATTTCTAATAGCTGTAAAAAAATAATTTAATAACGCATTTTTTTTTAGTAATTATAATACATGCAAAAATACCGTCCTGCATCTGCAGTTGAAAATGGTCAAATTAAATTCTCAAGTTCAAGTGGTTCAACTTTCAACCACTGAAACTTGAAAACTGGTTTCCAGAATGTTAACAATCTTACAGGATTTTGGCTGCAAGGAGACATTAGTAGCCTTTACCCTGGACAATGAGCTATCGCCAAAAAATTTTTAATCGTCTTCCTCTCTTCCTACCTCGTCGAATGAGGATTCAGTGTTGTCACCGATCTAGTTATAAAACAGAGAACTCGACTCCAAATCGTCCAAAGGGGAGACTTGCGCCTTCACCTTTAGAAAAATATTAAACCGACCGTGAAGAAATTGGCTTTAAACCACCCAGAACAAATATCTCACTAACATATATTTCTGAATGTTCCTTTGCTATTTTGAATGAGAAAAAGAATGCTTTGCTTGTTTTTTTTTATTGCATCTGATTGTTTCCTTAATTTTTTGAGTGAAAAAGTTTTTTGCTTGTTTATTTCTATTTTATTTTATTTCATTTTATTTTGTTATTATTCTTTTAAAAAAATATTTTTAATCCAAGATTTGTTTTTTATTTCTGCATTCGTCGTCTTAATTCTAATAATGACTAATGAGGAAAAATATATCTTGTTTAACCGTTTTGTAAAATTCTGGAAGGAAATTATTTTTAACTTTAAACCTCTGTTCGCACACCCCCTCACCTATAATATAAAGGGGGGGCGTTGAAAAAAATGTCTGTCGTAAAGGGGGCGTTAGCCGTAAAAAGGTTGAGAATCACTGAGCTAGAAGATGCAGATAACATTAATATTTAGATTGGCGATTATGTTTAGGTGAAATTTGCTGGCAAGAAAGCTATCAAATATTTTCTTGCAGAGATTATTTCTATTACTAATGATGAATATGCAGTTAAATTTCTGAAAAAAGATCCAAACTGTGAGAAGTTCACAAGAGAAGATCCTCCCATTTATGAAATTGAAAAAAAGGATATATTCAAGCTACTGCACCCAATACTATCTAGTGGATCAGAAAGCTAGCTCGAGAAGTTAACATTTGGAATAGACTTATCCAATTACAATCTTGGTTGGAAATAAATGCAGCTTAAAAAATCTCTAGCATGGTTTTTAGCAGCTAGAGCATCTTGGAATTTTTTAAAAAGGGAAACGTGACAAGATAATAAGATCTAAGTTTTTATTTATCTTTGAGACAAATAAAAAATGTATTTCTAAACTTATGCGTGGTTTACTGATTGATAAATAGTGATGTTCTTACTGAAAGTCATGTTTTCTTTACCTGTTAATCATTGGTCCAAGGTACACCATCCCAAAATCCAAGGTACACCACCAGTGTTGTACCTCGGTTCTATGTGCATTATTATGTTTACAGAAAGTGTTATTGAAATAAGTTAAATATTTTAAGATAATTATATGTAATGTAAAAAATCATGAAGTTTCAACTTACGGTATTTGTATTTAGATTTGGCAAATAATTATGAAATTAAAAATTGAAAAGCGAAAATAGGTCCGAGGTACCCCACCTTCCCTATATGACAGCAGATTAATGTTTCCCAACAGTTGTGGCGCTTAGTAAAGGGGTATCGAAGGCTCTTCGTTTCGTTATCAGTGCATTTGTGAGTCCCTGCCCCCTCTTTCCTCCATCTAGAAAAGTTGTTTTTCATTTGTTTGAAAAACCTGAGAAAATCTTGTTTGCTTGTTTTGAGCGACTATTTCAAAGAGAATTCTGAACTTTTAGTTTTTAATCAGCTGTAATAAAATAGGTCGCTTTTTAAATGTAATTTTAAACCTGTGCATTTGAAACCAGTTTTAATCAAGGCAGTGTTTCCTTAATTTATAACTTTTCCTGTTAGTATATAAGTCATATTTAATTTGTTGAAATAAACTGAACCGTTTATTAGAAAAACCAATCAAGCGACAACCTCTAAAATTTTGCTGGGTAAAAAACTTTTTTACCCAGCTTTTGAAATGTGTTGATAAGTGTTCCGATATTTTAAACTGAAATGGGAAGTATTTAGATATATTTATTTTAATAAAAAAGGTTGTTATTCCACTTGGATAATTTAAAATAATGATATATGTTTTGTTAAAATTTGAAATTTAGTCACTTGAGTGGTTTTTGAAATAAACTGTTCAATTCCGTATATTATTATTTTAAAAATATTTTTTATCACGCAAAATTGAGATAAGAAAAATATGAAATAAAAAAGATTTTGAATTGTTTTATTTTTATTTTTTTATTCTTACGCGTCAACAAATAGAAAAACAGTAAATAATTTTTAAAAAATGGAATTTCTCTGTACACTTAACATTGACTAATTTAAGGGGTTGATCAATAAAACAAAATTAAAGTTCTTTATATATTTTTCTAAAATAAATTGACGCAACTTTCTTCTACGTGTGCGTGTTTAAATATTTAAAAAATATTTAAATTTAAATAGTAAGTATTCCAATAGCAGAAACAGCGTGACGTTCTGACGTGCTTCGCACATTCCAGAGAAAGTCTGCAGACTGTTTCTTAGTTGGAGAAGAAAAAAACTTAAGATGTTTTTTTCTTAAAAAAATTTAACTATCAGCTAATAGAGATTTGTATCATATTTTCATTGATATAATCCACAGGTTTCATTCTTGCATGTACTTGTATTAGCATCCTATTTTAAAGCATTTTTCGGTGTACTGATTTAGATTTTGTGATTGGTCTGATGTCGTTTTATCCTGCAGACCATTTTTAGATTTTTAATCTGTGTCGCAGACTGTTGAAAAAATTTCTCTTACCGCTGTTACCATTAACAAAAATCATTATATAAACTGGCGTGAGCTAGAATTTAAATGCAGATATTTTGCTGTTTGAGTATGTTTAATCGATTAATTATTTGTTTAAAGGTGTAAAAATAACGATACATTTAGGGTGGCCTTCGCTTTATTAGGTGTCATTTATTTTTAATTTCACAGCTTAATTCACGTTTCATGCAACTGCCTCTTAATTTCTTCCATCACAAAAACAACTGATTCTTGCAACTAATTCTTGCATGCAATACACCGCTAACTCGTTCATTTCGATCCATATGGATCGAAATGAACGAGTTGGCTGTGTATTGCATGTTCCTGCCTTAGCCCTTGCTTAGGGGCGGTTACTCACTGCTTTATAATTCTTGCAGTTTAACTAAACCCATGAATATTAACGGTGCCTTTAGGGGCTCTTAATATTAGTTCAAATATTGCCATATAGCTGGCACTGCTAACTGTAGAAGTATTTTACCGTTTCACTTTTTCCCGCTGTTTCACTTTGTCCCGCTGTTTCACTTTGTCCCACATTCCCCTACTTAGAGAGAAATTGAAATTGACGCTAAACGCTGCTTTGCAGTTAAAGGCTACTTCAAACCATAGTTATCAGCTACTTACACAATCAAATTTTCTTTAAATTTTACTACGTTCTTGAAGATATTTAGTTTAGAAAAATGATGACAAAGCAGTTGCAAAAGCTGTGACAGCAAAGTTTATAACCTATTTATAGTATTTAGGAATCTAACCAGTAACCTAATCTGTATTTGGATGAACGAATAAACTTATAAGATAGAAAGATACCGGTTTAAAAAGCGCTTCTTGATAATTAAAAAAAAAAGTCTGAAGGCTTTATTAGAACAGTTTCAAATAAAGCAGTTGCTTTGGAATACTTTTTCTATTAAAGATATTTCTCCTTATAGAATTAATTCCAAGTCAACGAATTATTTGAAAGATTAAAAATGCCAAAAGATTCTGTTGCAATTCCATCCTATTTCTTAGCAAAATCAAAAAAACTACTTAAAAGGTTGAGAAACTGCGAAATCGATGTAAGTTGTGAATAAGACAGCTGAAAGATAAGTTAAATTTAGCCATCAGTTTACTAAAGTACAGTCAGAAAAAACTATTTTACTAACTGCAAGATTTTTGAGAGAAATTTTCAAATAGCTATTGCGAAAAGCAAATAATTAAGATACCGTTTCCCAATTTTTTTTTTCTATTAATGCTCTCTGTGAATATAAAGTAACTCATGAGTTTAATTTTAGTGTTTTCTCATTGCAAGGTTTTTTTAAACATGTGTCAAAAGATATATTATGTACAGAGTAACAAGTACTAAGATTAAATTAAAAATTTAAACAACCCCTTCATTGCTTGCCAATCTCATACTAAAACGAACTTCCCTGGTCATAAAGCATTTTAAATCTAAATGTATTTAATTGTTTTCGACAGGGTATGGTAAACACGAAAAAGGAAAGATAATCCTTACTAGTAAAATGTGCTAGTCGCAAAAGCAGAATAAAGAAGGAAAATTGAAAATTCTTACACTAAAACCAATAACAAATATATTAATTGTTAATAAATAGAAACTGGCGACATATAAACATTTTAAATCCTTGCGTTTTCTTCCTCGTCGGCCAACAATGACATCGGATTCCGATCCTGCAGATTTAATCCTTAGCCGCATTTGCTAAAAAGCGTTATAATTCGAGTTCTATTTTACATGGAAGTTCCAAACACATCTCATCAGACGCAGATTTTTTTTTTTTTTTTTGGTACTATTGTTTTAAATTTTCCAGTAGGTTTTCACTTCAAAAATCGCGAAAAACATTTAAAAGGTTCATTTGAACATCATAGAAAGTATTTTGTTTTTTCCGAAATGAGCTCAAATTTTGCGTACAGTATTTTGTACTATAATGTCTCAAAACCAAGGGGCGTCACAAAACTAAGTAGGGTCAGCGTAATCGTGCGAGTAAAGTATAGTTAAACCGCGAAGAGATGGCGGGTCAACTGGAAACGGACCACTTTATTTTGAAATAAGTTGGATCTGCGAGAACGCGCAAGCAGTAAAGTCGTGCGTTCTGGCTAATACAACCTATGTTTAAATGGAGTACTCCGTTTCTAGTCGACCTGCCAGCTCTTCGCGGTTTACTTAAAACTTTACTGCTTGCGAGTTCTTGTTTTTCCTAACTGAAGTTGGTAATTTCCGCTTCCAGTTCCTTCGCCATCTCTCCGTGGTCAAGCTATAGCAGTGCCACAGGGAGATGGCGGCTGAACTGGAAGCGGAAACAGAACGCTTCATTTTGCAGTGGGTAAGATCAGTGAAAAATTTACTATTTTATTTTCGAAAAGTGGAACTTTGTATTTAGTGTAATACTTGACGTTCTTCTAAAGATAACAAATGAACTGTTGTTTTATTTATAATTCTTATGAAAGCGCAAAATTGGGAAAATACTGCAATTACCTAGTTATCATGAACGGCTTAATTAGGGTATACACAAAAGATATGTAAAACTTTTATATTGCATCGAAGCTTCTCATTAAGTAAAATACACTGTAACAAAATCATCTAATTTAAACAGCACTTCTAGCGTGTTTAATCAGCTTTTTAATGAAGGTATTGAAATTTTATGCGAAATTATTGCTTTTTTATTTCAGTAAAATTAATCCTTTAGCCGCTGATTGTTTCGAAGATTACTGCTACAAGTAGCAAAAAACCAAAAATGTTCCAATTAATATTTCCAATACGTCTGCAGCTTCATCATTGACCTTCAAGGAGATAAACATTCGAAAGTATTGATAAAAATTTGAGTCAACAGAAAAATTAGTTTAATCATTAAAAAGTTTTAGGAGTTAACAACTTTAATTAAATTCTTCGCTGAAATTTAATCCATAACGAAAAAAAGAACTAAACATCCACAAATGATATGTCAAACCCTGCTTAAAAACTTGTTAAAAAGAGATTTGACCAATTATCGTGTAATTTTTATTTCATCCTCGTGCATTAAAATATTAATTAAACCTTATATGGAAGGGATTTTAAACCAAAGAAAAATACCCTTCTTTGAAAAGCTTTATTGTCTTTTTTTCAACTAAAAATCAACGAAAAATTCTCTTCTTATGTAAAACTGAAAATTCAGTTTTTAAGTTGAAAACTTTGGAGAACTTTTAATGATTGGCTTTGGATTAAAAATATGAACATATATTATAAAAAAAAAACGACTGTTAGCAGTTTTGGAGAAATATTTGCGCTATTTTTACGCTTAAAATCTGACGTAAAACATGACCTTTAAAATATCTAGAGAAAAACTAAACGTAAATGAAAACCAAATTTGGTTGACATACAGAAGCATTAATAAAATATGAAGACTTACTTTTCATATTATTTACCTTGAATGGAGCTCTTAAAATGGAAAGGGATCATTATTTATGCATTTGCAAACGTTCCGCAAATCGTATTTATTTCTTGATATGCTGTTCTTAATTTAGAAACAATGCTGGAGCTTTTTCAATTCTAGAGTAGAAATAAGTGCTCTAATAAATTTGCGTGGGTTAAATGAATCATTGGCGGTAATTGAGTTAGAAATTCTTTGTCGAGTTTTGGAAATATTTTGCCTCACCTTTTGCTAAGTATGCTCAGTCGAAATTGGAAGTTTTCCTTGTTCCCTAAAAATAATTAACTTATTAATTTAGTTTGAGTGTTGACATCTTGAATTCAATTATGTTTTTCACAATCACGACGTGCGATAGGTGTGTGTGTGTAACATAACAAAAATAGGTTATTTCTAACAAAATAAACAAAAAATATATCTTGGGGTTACAAGTGAAACACACTAAGTCAAAATTATTAATTTTCAGATTTTTAGTTTATCTTTTTATCTTACACACAAAAATGAGCTGTTTCCATTAGTGAAACCCACTAAGTCATATCTTTATTAAATTCAGTTTTTAAACAAATTCGTAATCACATTAAGTACTCAAGCCAAGCAGTTCTTACAGGTAAAACACACCAAGGGACTTAGTTGCTTTCTAATGTTGAAAAATGTTTCATACACACTAAGTCCATGACTTAGTGTGTTCAATTCTCAGGATGTCCATTCTAAAGAAGTGAAAATAAAATTTTTTTGATCAGCGTTTTCTCAAAATCATGTTTTTTGACTTAGTGTGTTTCACTTGTAACCCCACGATATAACGTTTACGTGTGTGCAGACATGTTTATATATATGTGTGTGTGTGTGTGTGTGCGAGAGAAAGAGATTAGGGCTTGGACGCCACCTACAGAGAAGGCAGAGGCCGAGGAACTACACCACTTGAAGGAACAGGGGCCAGTAGACCTCCAAGGAGATGGACCACCGTGTCCCACCCGGTGGAACGTTCAGAGTCCTATCTGAAAAAAAAAGAACCACGACGGCAAATACGGTCAATAATGAAAATAAATAGCTATTCCTCATTGCCCAGAAGGAAAAAAATCGATTTTTGACTTCTCGAATTCAAATTATGTTTTTCACAATGACGAATTGCAGTAGGTGTGTATGTGTGTGCGTTTCCATCTGTGTATATGTGTGTACGCTTCTTCCAGCATGTCCTAAATGGTGGTACAGCGGGACTTTCAGACTCCGTCTACACCTGCATGGAGCAGGATCTGATGAGCAGGTCCAAGAAGATGGACTACCAAGAGGCGAGACGTTGGCAGACTGCCATTCTGGAAAAAGATCTACCCTGCAACTGTGATCCAAATAAAAACATATAGTAATTTGTCATTGCTCAAAAAAAGAGAGAGAGAGAGAGAGAGACAAAAACAGCATTATTTAGGAATCAAATTCATTCTAAAAGGGACAAGTGCAGATTTGAAAGTGTGTGAGCTGGGAGATAGGGAAGATAAAGTCGTATACCCCTTACATTCAAGTGACCGAAGATAACGTTTAGGGGAGATGGGGGCAGTTTGTGAGTTTTTATTTCATCGCACCAGAACAGCCATTAAATACCTAGTTCGTGTTTCTTCCGAAGCGACGATTTGTTGTATTACAATTTCTTTCATTATTTTTTAAAATAAAATTTAAATACCGAACATTATTTTGGAATGTTTTAGCGTTCATTGTAATCATTTCAAAAAATAAAAACTTAAAAATAATAATTTTCCAAACGTTGTCAAGTTCTCAATGTGCTCCTTTATGGAACACAAACGAACAGGGCATGGATTACACTAGGACATTAAGATGGGCATTTAAAACTTATTATTACTAAATATAGATTAAGGCATACATATTGCACATACGTAATGAAAATAATTAATAAACGACGAATCACGAGACCATTTGTTTGCTTAGTTTGAAAAAAAAAAGTCATCTTAATTATTTCACTTTTCTCCACATTCCACTAACACTAAATAAAACGCTAAAGGATTTTAAAAAAATGGAAGTATGGGTTAGAAAATATGAAGTATATATGTGGGCGTTTCTCTGTAAACTCGTATTTGGCTGTCCGTACCGAGTATTTTTAAAATAATAGCAGTGTAATAAAGTAATTATCTCTCTTAATTCAAATAAAGCATTGATACTTTGCACCAACCCAATCGTATTTGGAGCGATAACATCTTTTTTTCCTAGAAATTATCTAAGTCCTAAAAACACAGTCCCCTGGCTGTTCCAATCCTATAGTCTTAATACTTAAAGGTTCGGATTTCAAAAAACCTATTAACACTACATAAATTTGGAAATTAATATCTAAAAATAGAATACTGCCACTATATTTTTTGTGAAGCAAAGTCTAGTTACGTATTTCTGAAATTTAATATTGTCATATAAGTGCGGTCTGGAGTTTTTTCAAACATTTCCCTTCCAAAAATTCAAAACTGCAATAGGAATCAAAACTGCAATAGGAAAAATCTGTTACTCTTGCAAATGTTTTTTATCATGAAGTTTAACATAATCAATAATCATTTGCCGAAATTGCTGAGAACGGTGTTGAAATGCAACTTTGTTTAGTTTCAGAGCCACATTTGTGATGAAAGCAGTGTTTGGAAAAACTGCATTTATTTTGTAGCGAACTACAACGACAATTACTTTTTTCAAAATGTAGCGGCTACAAACTACTTTGAATTGTAGTCGCTACTTCGCTGCTTTAAAAAAAATAATAATAAAAAGCATACACCGTTTGAAGATTAACCGAAAAATTCGAAAAGTGGTTTTCATTAATAAATTAACTCAGTTCAGTATGAAATAGAAGTAGGAATTGTCTTTGAATTTATTTGTTACTTCTCCTTTTTGTTCCTTTTTTTCCTAAAATTTGTCCTCTTTAGATTTTTTTTTGCAATTTTTACGAATATTCGCCACAAGAAAGGATTCAAAAGTTAAAAGATTGAAAGAATTCGACCTTCAATTTTTTTTATTATTTCTTGCCAGGGAATATTTAGGAACATGAAAATTATTTGAAGGAATATAAAAATTATGATGACAAATAAACCAATAACATCAAACAGATAGAATGTATTCCATCAAAATGATGTATCAAAAGGGGATCAGTTCATATTTTTATGGTTCTTATTTCTCATTGCATCCGCTGCTGAACTCGTGCAAGATTTGCACCAGTCAAAGTCAATTAAACCTTGTTTTTTTACCTTCGTTCTCTCTTTTTTTTAAATTTATTTAATTATTTTTTAAATTTAAAGTAGTTTACAGAAACCGCTACAAACTACTATTTTTTTGTATCGCACTACTCACTACTCTACTTTTTTTTTTAAGTAGTGCGCTACACTACAAACTACTAAAAAATGTAGGTACTACAGTAGTTTCGCTACTTCTAGCGCGCTACTTCCGGCCACTGGATGAAAGTATGCAAGATGCGTACTTTCGTTACGAAAACAGTCCCCTGGTAAGTGATTTAATTAATGTTAATTAGTATAATTATGAGACATTATTTATTATGTCCATGATTTGTGTCTACGTGAATGGGTAGTTTCGTAACAAATTATGTTCTAATAATGCAATCGGTCCTCTGTTGAACCAAAGTAATAGATTCATTTAATGAGAAATATAATTATAATCACACTAGAACATTTTCAGAAAAACATGACCAGACAGATTCTATATTGAAAATCACGAGTTTACAAAGATACAACTAGCCCATGTAAAGGATTAATGGATAATAAAAAGTTAATTTAACTTAAAAAATCATTGAATGTCTTAAAAACATAACTACCGTAAAACGGGGTGTATAGGAACAACGGGGTCAATCGGCACAAAACTTCCCGACCGTACAAAGAAATTCTTCAGAAATATACTATTGGGTATTTTTCGCGATTTTTTTTTTTTTTTTAAGGTAAGATCATAGGAAGTAGGAAAAAATTGCTTTTGTCAATCTGGCAAAGCTACTGGCTTATAAGGAAGGCTGCTCGTGGAATGCTAGAAAACATCGCGTTTTCATAGACTGCAAAACTTCATATGCAAGTACAAATAACCTTCTTATATTTTAAACCTAAGGGTGGAATGTATCTGAACAACAGAATACCACATTAGAATTTACATTTTTTTTTTTTTTAAATTGTGTCATAAAAGTGAAGAATTCTGAAAAATGCCATAGGCAAAAAATGTGCGGGGTGTATCGGAACACTTGGTTCTGTTGTTCAAATTCAAACTTATTTAAAGGAAACTGTTTGAAAAATCAAGATTCTAATCCCAATTCTTCTAGTCAAGACAAGAACAAGGATTTATTACTGTTGATCTTTTCTCGTGAACAACTAGATCTTAGAATGACAGAACGTTGCAGATTTAAAAAGATTTTTGCTCCAGGAAACTTTTTAGCTAAAATACATGAAGGAAAGTCATACAGACTTTATATAGCAAAAGTCCAGCACACAGACAATGATGAATAAGCGGGAAAGTCTTACAGGACAATCCCCAAAACCCAGAGATTTCAAGAAACTAAAGAAAAGGCAGCGTTTATCCTAGAAGATGTTAAGAAAAAACTTAAGCCAAGCCACAACTGCTAGTTTTAAGGACAAGTACATATTTGTGGACTATATGAGTGACTTCAATTTATGTTATAGCTTTGTATTTCGATTCAAAAGTATTTCTTAAAATTAATTTTAATTTTTCACAAGTCCAAACTCATTTTAAATTGTGACAAATCATACACGGTTACTAGTACAGGAAATAAATTTTTATTTGACAGTAACTATCTGTTCTTATTCTCCCCCATCAATATTACTCATGTTTATGAGACCTATTACAGATTAAATTGAAAAAAATAAAAATTTTATCATGTGTTCCGATTGACCCCTATCAGCGGGGTGATTCGAAACACCCCTAAATTTCTATATAGATAAATAATAACTGTTCGAAATGTTTTGTCTTTGCTTGGAATATTAAACGCAAAGCAAGACCGAAGTTTTTACCCAAAAAATCAAATAAAAAAAATCTTTTAACTATTTTTTTTTATAATTAAAGCTGAGAAGTGTTCCGATTCACCCCATTTTACGGTATGTCGTACCTGTTTTTGAACCTCGACAAGCCATAGATTTTTGTAATTTCATTGTGTTGTTGATTTTCCAACCAGTAAGGAGTTGCTGTAGCATTCATATATTTCGGAAGTATTATTTATTTGCATCGAAGTGCGTTTTTAAAAGGTTTTAGAATCCAGTTCGTAAATCCTAAAATTGGAAATCCCAAATTGAAATTATTTTAAAGTATCTTTTTCCACCATTTGCTTTTTCATGATTTTATTATTTTTTTTAAGTGAGAAATATAAATTGGAATTTCTTATACATGGCCTTACTTAAAAAGTTTAAAAAATACCAAACAATAAAGAGTGGTTTTATATTCATTAGCATTAGTCTCAGAAAAGAAGTCGAAAATATCAATTAACTTTTTTGTGACTGTCTGAGTTGATTCTGAAGCCCCTCAAATGAAATTGTGATTACGAAGCTTCGATTTAATTTTCTTGCTTCGGAGTTGTTATGTTTGAATTTTATTTATCACCAAAACTTGCTGGCACATCCTTTGAAATCTTTCAATGAAATATTTTTATATTTTCAAGTAAAGTATTTCTAAGGTTTCCAGTTAGGGCACCTTTTTAAGTTTGAACAAATCTTCCAACTGCTTTTAAGCTAATAAGGTTTCATAAAAGTAGTTTACTTCGAACTTTTTGCAAATATTTTCCTGAAAAATCTGATGTAAAAACTATTAAATTCTTCTAAATAGTTCTTTTATAAGCTTCTAAATATACGATCTATATTTAGTATCCTTCTAAGCTAATAAGGTTTTATAGAAGTAATTTTCTTGTTTTGAAAGGATTTCCTTTTAACTCCTTTCAGAAAAATCTGATAAAATAAGTAAAAATTGTTTATAAGCGTCCAAAGTTACGCATAATATAGATGATGAGAATATTTAAGAAAATCCAAGTCAGAATGACAGGAAATGTGGATAGATAATGTAATACAATTATATACATTTTTTTTATGCAAAAGAGGGATAATATTTACTTTTATTAGACAAAATTTCTATTTGGACGAAACATTGCCAAATTTTATGGACGTACGCAGGAGATCATTAGATTTCGATTTCTGCAGTAAAAATAGTTCCAAAATTATTTACAGAGTGTAGCCTGGGGGCCTTATAACGCTGCAAAAGTATATTACTGAAAATGCTTAATAAACTGGACGTGCATTAAAATATTAAGAGTAAGAATCTGAGAAACTGTCACGCCTAGCATTATGAGGTGATTCATGACCTCTCAGATTTTCTCCCAAAAATTACCAAATGTTTATTATCTTATTGAAAGATCAAATGCAGAATGTTTTGCTCTAAAGTTGAGTTGTTTAGTTTTTATGGACCCCTAAAGTTGAAGGTGCGGCATCAAAAATTAAGCGGATTTGCAAGACATGGAAATTGCTGTGAGCCAAAACTCTTACCAGGAACTGTTTAACTCCAATTTTATTTTTGTATATGGAATATAGAAGGTTGAAACTTTACAAAATGAATGTTAAATTTGTGGTAAGTTGTTGCCGTAAGGTCAGTGAAGGCCCCCCAAACAAGGCATTTTTGACGTTTTTTAGCGTTTTTGAGGTCCAAAAACAGTTTGTACATTTCAGTTGGCACGGCAAAAGTAAGGTCGTTTGAAAGACCAGTGTAAGCACTTTAAAATAATGTATAAATAATCGAGGAAAGTTCAACGTGCTTTTAGTTGCGAAAGGCCGAAATATGAAAAATGTCATATTTTACCGATATTCAAACTGTCATAACTTCCTCTGCCAACAACATATAGAAATATTTTTTTTGCCAATGTCTATTCTTTGTTTTAACAGAACAGTTGAGTCCTGTGAGGCGAAATGTGAAAATTTTTTTTACAAAAAATGCACAGGAAAAAATACATTTTTTGTAAGAAAAATTTTCACATTTCGCCTCAAAGGACTCAACTGTTCTGTTAAAACAAAGAATAGAGTATGACATTGGCAAAAAAATATTTCAATATGTTGTTGGCAGAGGAAGTTATGACAGTTTGAATATCGGTAAAATATGACATTTTTCATATTTCGGCCTTTCGCAACTAAAAGCACGTTGAACTTTCCTCGATTATTTATACATTATTTCAAAGTGCTTACACTGGTCTTTCAAACGACACTACTTTTGCCGTGCCAACTGAAATGTACAAGCTGTTTTTGGACCTCAAAAACGCTAAAAGACGTCAAAAATGCCTTGTTTTGAGGGCCTTCACTGACCTTACGGCAACAACTTACCACAAATTTAACATTCATTTTTTAAAGTTTCAACCTTCTATATTCCATATACAAAAATAAAATTGGAGTTAAACAGTTCCTGGTAAGAGTTTTGGCTCACAGCAATTTCCATGTCTTGCAAATCCGCTTAATTTTTGATGCCGCACCTTCAACTTTAGGGGTCCATAAAAACTAAACAACTCAACTTTAGAGCAAAACATTCCGGATTTGGTCTTTCAATAAGATAATAAACATTTGGTAATTTTTTGGAAAAAATCTGAGAGGTCATGAATCACAGGCGTGACACTCTCTCAGATTCTTGCTCTTAACTACAAATACACCTTACTACAGCAACTGCTTTACAAAGGAGGTTTAATAAAACCACTGTTAAGTTTAATTTCTGAAAAAAAAAAAAAAAAGAATGCACTATCAAAAGTCGCCACGAAGAGATTTCGGCTTAGCAGCGCCGACATTCCCCCCTCCCCTAAATATCAGCCCCTAAAATAGGGTTGAAGGAAGCCAGTTTGTGTTGCAGATGTAGATTATTAGCGTTGTGCCAATTATAAAAAGTGTTCTCCTTCAACCATAAATGAGCTCGTTCAAGGTCAAGCTCCTTTTAACCGAAGCCATACTCCAATAATACGAGAATTGCCGATTTCACAAAGTGTAAAGCCTCATAAAACTTGGTTTCCTTCTAATGCTCCCATCTTAAGAAACATTATTAATTAAACGGGGATATTGTGAAACTGTACAACTAGGAGTTCTAGCGCAAAAGACATGACAAAGGTCATATCGAACATCGAGAATGAAAGGAGCACATCTATGATGCTATTCCTTCAAAAAGTGCCCCTTTCATTCTCTGTATACGATATATGATACATTAAAAAATGTGACACTGCTAAAATAATCAGTTCTGTATTGGAAAGAAAACGACAACCAACTAAAAACCGGTTCCCTGCTGTTTAGATACACTTTTTACTACCGCTAACGACATTAAAAAGTTAAAAAAGACATAAAATTAAATTTTATTAAAAAACTGAAATGTTGCAATTTCTTTCTATCTAAAAGCAACTCCTCATCCATGTTCATTCTGATTGCAATGCAATTTTAGTGAAGACCTTACTAACTAAGCATAGTTCAATTTCTACTTTCATTCAGGTTATTGAAATCCTATCCCAAATTCTTTTGTCATTCAAAATATTTTAGTCAGTTTTCACTAAAAATACATATCGGATCAAAAGTTCATGCATTTATTCAAAGCTATTCGAAGATTATAGTAACATAAAGGAATGGAATATTAAAACTTACAAAAGAAGCAATGTCGAAACGAGATCAAGTGAAAGATATGAGGCTCAAAAATATTAGTAGCGTTGGAGCTCCTAAATTTAATAAGAATCTTTCCAGAAATTGCTTTTAGAGTAAAAGTAAACAGTCTATGTTGGGCAAGTCGGCGAAAAACATTGCCTATAATGCTGATGAATATCGAAAATGTAATAGAAATTGGTAATAAAGATAAGATCTTAGAATTTAATTTTTATCTATGAATTTATTCATTGCCTGCAGGGAACATTGATGTATAAAGCAGATAGATTAAAATACATTATTTATATGATTTTTGAAGGAAAATAAGTTGTTAAGATCTTTCGTAAAAAGAAATCTAATAGTAGTAATAATAATAATAACTAGCTGACCTGTGTAAAGCGTTCGTTTTCGAAATATCTTTTAGTTAAAAAATAATAATAATCATAGGTTTTCTGAGGAAAAAGTTTAATTTTAGTTAAATTCTCTCTCTTTTATTTATACTAAAGGTGAAAAACAGTTTTGTAGAAAATCTACATCTCAGCTTACGAAGAACTGTTCCTCCATTCAAACAGGATTCCCTTGAAGTCTGAATTTTTAATGATGATGCTTCTTTTTCTGCTAGCATTAAACTTAGTTTTTTTGAGTGGAGACCCAAGTAGCACACTTCGTTTTTTAAAGGTTGTAAAATGGTTATTAACGTTGTAACAACCGCTTAAAAACGTTTATAAAACGTTTAAAGGTTATTTGTGCTACCTGGGGATCATTCCCGCTGCATTGATTTCATCGCCTCAGGTGTTATGCGCAAAATGCTTGCATTAAAAATCCTATAAGTGTAGATCGCTCGAGGAAGGAGTCGCACCCGTTAGGTCAATGGTGCACACCCTTTTTTAAAGAGAGGGGCCGCACTTTATATCAAGTTTCCCTAGACTTAAATTTCAGCAATTCGTAGTACAATAACCCCTCGTTATATCGCGCTTTTCGGGGGACAAGAAAAAAGCGCGATATATCCGAAAGCGCGATATATCCGAGGTCATTAAAAATAGCTTTCTATCCAGCATGCAAGTAAATTATACTTGCACATACATAAAAAATCATTTATTCGAACATTAGCTTTTTTCTTTTCAGTCAAAAGTAATAAATATAACTTTTACAGATTACTACTACACATTACTAACAGATGCTTTTCCCTCATTGTATTAATACAAAAGAAAGTGTTCAGTAGTTTCCAAACTGTCTCTGAAGCAGTGGTTGGAAAAACTACATTTATTTTGTAGCGAACTACAACTACAGCTACTTTGTTATAAATGTAGTTAACTACAGCTACAACTACTTTTTTCAAAATGTAGCGACTACAAACTACTTTTGAATTGTAGTCGCTACTTCGCTACTTTAAAAAAATAAATAAATAAAAAGCATACACCTTTTGAGGATTGAGCGAAAAAATTTTAAAAGTGGTTTACATTAATAAATTAACTCATTTGAATATGGGATAGAACTAAGAATTGTCTTTGAATTTATTTGTTACTTTTCCTTTTTGTTCCTTATTTATTTATTTTTATTTATTTATTTATTTATGTATTTATTTTTGTTAAAATTTGTTCCTTTTACATTTTTTTTTACAATTTTTACGAATATTCGCTACAAGAAAGGATTCAAAAGTTGAAAGAATTCAACCTTCAATTTTTTTTTAAATTTCTTGCCAGGGAATATTTGGGAACATGAAAACTATTTGAAGGAATATAAAAATTATGATGCCAAATAAACCAATGACATCAAACAGATAGAATGTATTTTGTCAACATGATGTATCTAAGATCAGCTCATATTTATATGGTTCTGATTACTCCTTGCGTCCGCTGCTGTACTCGTGCAAATTTTACACCAGTCAGAGTCAATTAAACCTTGTTTTTTTCCTTCGCTTTTTTTTTTAATTTTTTTTTCATTCTTTTATTTATTTATTTAATTTAAAAGTAGTTTCCAGAAATCGCTACAAACTACTATTTTTTTGTATCGCGCTACTCACTACTCTACTTTTTTTTTAAAAGTAGTGCGCTACACTACAAACTACTAAAAAATGTAGCTACTACAGTAGTTTCGCTACTTGTAACGCGCTACTTCCGACCACTGCTCTGAAGTATGCAAGTTTGGGTGACAGGAATTTGCTGCTTCTTTTCAGCGAATTCAGAGGAATAGAAGAACCTTCGTTTTATTCATTGATGACAAAAATAAATGAGAAAGAGACCTTTTCTGAGTACCTTACATATTTTCTCAAAAATGGTTTCAAACTAAAAGTTTTTTTTTTTTGGGGGGGGGGAGACAAAAGAAAATAGCGATATATCCGAATGAGCGATATAACGAGGCGCGATATAACGAGGGGCTACTGTATTAAATGAGACATAACACATTTTGACATTCAGTTTACTACATTTTGGTGAAATATTAGATTAAATACTGAAATTGAATGTCGGGGGGGGGAGACGAAGATATTTTTTGATTTATCTGAAATTTTGAATGATAAGGCTTTTTTCGAAAAGAAGGATTTAGCTGTGAGAAAGAGGCAACTTTCTCACAGCTAGGTGTTAGAAATTTGGCAATTTCATTTTATTTTCACTCGACCCTAATGCCTGTTCTTTCAAAACAGCAAAACCGTTAATTTCGTTTGGTTATTTATATTTTTTCAGAGCCCAAACCTTTATGATAATCTCAGACCACAAATAATTAAGAGCATTTTTTGATGAAACCGAAAATAACTAAGCATTGGACGGTAAATTTGGAAGAAAGAATTTGAGATTCAAGCTTGAGAGCCGTCACACAAAGAGGAAGAGGCGGTAGAAAGTGTGAAAGAGAGAACTGCAGTATTAACGGCTTTCCAAATTGCTAAGAATATATACAGCGAACTCTCACTTATACGCCGCGCTGCCTCATTTATGCGCCTTTTTCACATATACGACGATTTTAAATGGTCCCAGCACATTCTATAGCAAAATAATGATAGTATCATTCGTTTATGCGTCGCTCTAAAGATAAATATTTCACTTATGCACCGAATTTTCCCTAAAATATAAAAAAATTAGTTCATTTTCTTCAAAAAAAGAGCATTTTTCTTCACTTTCTTCTTTAATATTTCGCCTTTATTGTGCACAGAAGGCATTTTTTCCGCATGAACTAGAGTTCGGAGTGGGACAATTATCTATTATGCATCGTTTTAAAAGGAACATTTTTTAATTAGGTATGCTACCATTTTTGTTTTCTCTTTATCATTATAGTTACGTTACAGTAATTGCCAAACCGGTGTAATATATCCCTTTTCTATTGAAACATTCTTATTCATTCTCTCATAATAACTATGTTGCGTTTTAGCCCTTTAAATAGGCTTGTTCACTTAAACGTCTCTCTCACTTATGCGCCTTTTTCTGTTGGTCCCTTGGACCGGCGTGTAAGTGAAAGTTCACTGTAATAGTAGTTCGAGTCTTGCGTCATTACCAATGGAATAATAATGTGCATATAAAATTATTTAATAGACAAAATAATGTTCTGTGGTTTTGATTTGTTTGGCCAATGGGTAAGACTCGTGGGAAGCGGCGTATCTATGAGGTTCAGCACCACTGATGAACTAAAGCCCCCCTCTCAGGACCGTCCCAATGAGGGGTCACGGGAGATCATCGTGACCTCCCAAAAAGTTTCTTTAGTCGGGAAATTTTTATTTGAAAAATTTAGAGACAATATTGCAGCGTTGATGTTCTCTTTTTAAATGTTTTTAATGATTCCTCCCTATTGATTGTTCTGGGTCATCCCATGCATGTGTGGAAAATGATTGGAAAAATTAAATTACAGCAATGCGACTGTTTTGCATATTTTTTGGTTCAAAAATGTTAGAAGTTTATTATTTATACTATTTTTTTGTCGAATGTAGTATTTTTAGCTGTGCCAGCACTTTGAAGTTGGAAATGGAATATTTAACTTATGGTAAAGCAAATGACAATCTTTCAACGTTGATAAGTTTCAATTTTTTTCATTAGATAACTGTTATAAAGGAAGATTATAGTTTATTACACTTTAATTCAATATTGTGAATTGCTAAAACGAGTGTTTTGACTTAAATTAAGTGATTTATGGACATTTCAAAATAGCACTGTTCTATGTAACGTAAGTTACCAAAAACATGTTAAAGTCAATGATGTGCATAAAGAAAGGGCAATACAATGTTAACAATGCTATATTTTATATCTTATAAGTGTGCATTAAGTAAATAGTTATAGTTTTTTTTTTTTAAATATTGTTTATTTAATTTTTTGTGCTACAATCAAAACGTGTAACGTAAGTTACCCATACATGCAGATAACGTAAGTTACCTAAGTAGAACTTGAATGCTTGTGTTTAGAAATAAAGTAAATTGTGAATAAATCCTATGTGGTTAGTAGGAGTAATTTAGTCAAGATTTCTTTTAATTGTACTGTATTTACTTAAATTTAAATTAACCATATCTCTTAAAATGTCTCTATTTGTTAATACGATTACAATATACCTCAATTTTTAAATAACATTCTTTTTCTTTTTGGCTTTTAAGATATTAATTCTCTCTAAACAATATCACTGCATTCAGAATATTTAGGAGGTAATGTACTATGAATTATTCAAAAATGACATCTATTATGAGTAAAAGTTATCAAATACGTTTTGGAAAAAACAAATATAATAATATTTTATCTCTTTCAGGTGAAATATATTTTATTATTCATTAAAATGCCACTTAACTTTGCAGAAAAGATGCGCTGTAGAAGGGGTATGAGAAAAGTCATGTGGATATTACAGATTCATAAATAAAAGTCACTCTTGATAGTATTGAAATATGTTAGAAAAAGCAAAATTTATCAAAAATATTTTCTGAAGATCCGCACATTGACAATGACCATTTAAGAACTAGAAATGAACAAACTGTAGGGTTTCGTTTAGTTAGTATTTTAAGGAACAAGAAGAAAAAACAGATAAAAGCTGGTGACTGGTGTGTGGTGAAGTACGAAAATACATTGTATCCTTGAGTTGTGACGATTATTGAAGAAAACGAGTTTAAAGTAAAAGTAATGGCTGCTGTTGGAACCAATTAGAAATGGCCAGAAACGACAGATGAAATTTATTATAAGAAAAAACATGATTCGAAAGTTAGAATTACCTAAACTTGTTTACACCAGCGGCCAGTATTTATTTAAAAGTCTTATGTTATGTAACATTTTTGATTTATCATTGAGTTTAGCATTAAATTTCTGTAAATTTAACTCATAATTGTTAATTTTCAGTATTTTGATCTAAACTAAGCTGTAATTTTCATTCATTAATTTTTGTAATAAAGATATGCTTGTAAGTAAATTTTGTAACGTAAGTTACTGTAATGTAAGTTACCCAGTTAAAAATTCCCATAAATTTCAATTTTTGAAATAAATTTTTAAATTTATGAAAATAAATTCCTAAGCATTATAAGAAACTGATAAATTATACTTCAAACAAGAAAACAGCTGTAATAGAGCAGAAATTTGCCTTAGAACCAATTTTCATATTATGTCATTCCCTTTTTGTGTAACGTAAGTTACTGCCTTATTTTTGACTGCTAAATTTTGTAAAATTTAAATGCATCGAATATTTTTGCATTTTAATTTTGCTTTTGACTGTCATTTTCATAGAACGCTTTTGTACAAGGTTTGTATAACAATATTTGTTTGAACTGAGGTGCTAAATGCTGGTCGAAATGTAACGTAAGTTACCGTGGAATGTCCCTTCTGTATTACGTATGATACGTGAGTTTCTCATATTTTATCATTTTGAAAAATTGGAAGTTCATTCGGCAACTGGAGAATTTTCCCTTTCTCAACACTTTTAGTTCGGTTAGCTCCTGCCCCTCCATAACATTTCACATTTTTTCATTAAAACCAATAATGCTTGTATTTTTATACTACACTTTTTTTTTTTTTGAGAATTGATTGTTTTATTTCTCCATCTAGCTCTTTTCGAACGAGATTATTTTTTCAAAAATACTTTTATACTAATACAATGTTTTTTTACTTTCTAATTTTTTAATCTGTCCAGGCAAGAGATACTCCTGCCAAGCTCTAGTTACGGCATTGCTCGTGGGTCAACTTATGTAATTACTCGGATGTTTCCCAGAACTGAGCGGTTCGAATCCAGGTCTTATGACTTCGAGGTAAGGTTAAACCGCGATAGATGGCGAGTCGACTGGAGGCGGAAAAGGACCAATCCATTTAAAAATAGGTTGGATTAGGGAGAACGCACGACTTCAATGCTTACGTTTTCTTGCAGATCCAACCTATTTCAAAATGAAGTGCTCCGTTTCCGCTTCCAGTCGACCCGCTATCTCTCCGCGGTTTCACTATAACTGTATAACAAACATTCAACCATAACTAACATAATGTTGAAAATAAATTTGAGGGGTGTCCCTTAGGGTGGGGCGACAAATAAAAAGTTTTTCAGATCAACTTCTAATAGTTGCCAAAAGTTGTCTTTGGTGATAGCTTTTGTGCAAAATGTGAGAAAAATCGGTTAATATCTTCAGGAGGCGCTGCGATTATGGATTTTATGGCTAAAATGTCAAAAAGAATGCCTTTAGCTAGTCTCTTTTCGTTTTTTTTACTCAAAAGATGTTTTCATGCATTAAAAGCATATGAAATGACTCACAAACATTATTTTATATGATATATTTATATTTTAAAAAAATCACTTTTTTTCACGTTTTTTGTTTCTTTTCAAATGCTTGAAATATAAATATATCAAATAAAATAATTTTTTGTGAGTTATTTCATATGCTTTGAATGCATGAATATATCTTACGATTAAAAAAAATGCAATGAGATTAGCTAACGGCACTGTTTTTCATATTTTAACCATAAAATCCCGATAAAAGTTGTGATAAAACTTTGCGATCGCAGCGCCCCCTGAAGATATTAACCGATTTTTCTTAAATTTTGCACAAAAGCTAACTATCACCAAAGACAACTTTTGGCAACTATTAGAAGTTGATCTTTCGCCCCACCCTAGTGTCCCTGTCCACTCTGCCAGACCCCTCAAGTTAGCGTGCCGATGAATCTTTAAATTATTAAAAGTGTTTTCTGACGGAAAGAAAACGTAACACTTAGCATTAATGAGATTTACCAAGAAAAAACGAAACAAAAACTATCTTCAAACCAAGATAAATACTGACTCTTGGAAAGGGAAACAACTTTTCAGCAAATATTTAAAAGAAAATAGTCACGCGGTGGAAGTGAGAAGCAAGAATTTTTTTTTTTTTTTTTTTTTTTGCATTTGGTGTTTTCATAATTGACTTATTGTAGACAACACTGTAAGTGCCAAAAATTAAAATTATCAGAAAAGCCAAAAAACTAAAACTTTAGCTTCTTTTCATATTTTTACCAATCAACAATTACAAGTTTGTTACTATTGTATGAGAACGTAAGTATTTGATAATTTTTTTGATTATTTTTCTACTACTTTCTGAAATAAGCCAATTTTATCTTTAAAATTTGTGGAGAACAATGAAAGTGCTTATAGCATTTGGTTGATAACAATGAATGCGCCAACCCTATAGTTTTGTGAAAAACGTTTTATGTGCCATGCATCCACAATAACTGAAAACAGTGAATATCAAGAAAGTTCTATTTGAAGAAAAATGAGAAAGTCTTTGTGAAATAAAATATTTATTAGTTAATGAAATAACACTGTCTTCTTTCTAAAGTCTTTGAAAAATATCTATTAGTTGATGAAATAACTGTCTTCTTTCCAAAGTATTTAAGAGTTTATTTTACGCAGACTGACTACGCAGCTGTTTACTCAATAATATTAGACCTGGCACTTAGTGATCTCCACAGAGCTAAGCTGGCACATACTGGTGGTGAAATCTTTGGATTTATTTTGTACTCTTTTTGACTTCAGAACAAAGATTGGCACATTCAGTTTTTTCAGTAGGATTCCCGTTGGAACATACAATGTTTTGGCATAAGAAAATAAAAATTGACCATCCTGGCACTTACAGTGTTTTCTACAACAAGTCTTCAATTGTGTCGAAAAGTCTACCAATAAATTGCGCATTAAACAGGGTGATCCCCCTCTTGCTGAGTGAGCTTTAGTCACTGCGTGCAGATTTGTGACAAAAAACACACGTTTTTTAATTGAGGTAACAATTTCTCCGAAATAGCGCTTACCATAACCATTCGTATGAAGAGGTTACTTGTAGAATTAGAAATTCGGAATTAAAAAAATAAATAAATAAAAAAAAAACGAGTACCTATAATCAGTATCTTTGATAAAGATAAAGCTCACAACATTATTTTAACTCCTTCCCACTAGCTCCCGTCAAAATCTTGGCTGAGTTTTCGCCCTTTATTTCTCGCTCCAATGACATTTCCGGGCTAATAAAACCAATTCATTTTCTTTTGCGCGAAAACATTTTACTTCTTATTTTACACATTCGTTGTCAGCACCAGGATTTTTCATAAAATTATTTTTTAGTGTTTAACCCTCGTGGGTCCCTCCCATTTCAGTTACACTCAAGACCCTTGAGGTCATAAACGACCCCAATGCTTCCTTTAATTAATTTATTATGATTATTGAATGTTACATGCATTATTTAAGTTCACACACTTTTTAATGCTAAAAAAATAAAAATAAAAAGACACAATCAAAGTAAAATTTAGTTTATACATTAAAAATTAAAATTTTAGAGCAAAACTTGCAATAACTGTAGATTTATTTACAACTGTTACAGACCTGAAAAAACATGATTTTTTGCAAGTGAATTTCAAACACTTATGACATTTTTCGATGCATTTTCTGTCTAGTTCTCTTGGACAAAGTTTCGCAACGTCCTCTTTTTTTGGCATTCTGGGGAAGTGACCCCAAGGGTCTTGTGAGCAAAAAATGCAATTCGGGAAAAATAAAACACAATAATAGCATTATTTTGAATAGAAAACTAGAAGAATAAAAGCCACAAAATGCCATTAAAAACAAATGGTTGATTAACAAGATATATTAAACAGAAATTGAATTGGGGTCACATATGACCACAAGGAACCCACGAGGGTTAAAACACATAGGGTGAGTTCTGGTAAGTGCGTCCACGGGGTAAGTGCGTCCACCGGGAATTATATGAACACTGTCCTGAACTGGCTTCTGCAACACATCGACTATGTTAGATAACTGTCTAATGATAATTTCAATAGGTAGAATTCAGGCCTGGATTCAATAGACGAAACACAATCAGAGACAACTTAAATGTCTTCAAAAAAACTCTAAAGTAAAGATTGAGAAGATTTTGTTTCAGTTTCTCTTGTAGTCATACCAAGCAATTGAAGTCAAGAAATGCAAGTTGTTTCTTTTGAATAATAGCTACTAATAACATACATGGGGTATTTTGATCAAATACTCTAACTAAAATTTGTTTATATGACGGTACGCACTTTCCCTTTCTTTAAAGTAAGGTGGGGGTAAGTGCGCACCATTATGATGGGGCAAGTGCGTACCACTATCATGAGGCATATGCGTACTATTATGCGGAGCAAGTGCGTACCATTATGATGAGGCAAGTGTGTACCATTACGTGGAAAATCCGACTCTCGTAATTCACCTTTAATTTTGCTTATAACTCTTTTATAAGCCGATTATAAATCCGACGTCATTTCCATCAAGTATTTATATTTACATTGAATGCGGCATAAGATTTCAATTTTATTCATTACCTCAGAAATATATTGTCTTTTAGATATGAGTTAGTAAATATTTCGTTGAAAATAGCGATTAAAAGCTATACTTAATTTAAATCAGAATGACAAATGAAGCAATGAAATTAAGTGAAACACTAAATAAGGAACCAACTGATTCAAAAAACGAAGGTGAAGTAATGAATAAATTATATTTAAGAAAATTAAGAACACCTTGTGAAAAACTATTTCAATGTACAAGAAAAAAAAGTACAAGTATCATATCATGATCAATTCTTTTCTTTTTTTTTTTCTTTTTTGCTCTTTATTTTGTATTTTTTCTTTCTGCTGCTGATTCTAATAAGAAAAAAATTTTAAAACCGTGTTTATTCAAAAAAAAAAAAAAAACGAATTGTTCTCTCAGGTCACCTAACCATCTACTATACAAATAGAATTAAAGAAAATCACAGGGGTACGCACTTACAACAACGCTATTGGACGCACATGTCTCATCTTACATTTAAGAAGGGGTAAGTGCGAACCCTGCCTTAAACACAGACTGATTAACGTATTAAACCAAAAAAAAACTGTGTAGACTATAAGTGATTATTACTAAATAAAAACAACGTACATTTGCTCACTTGGTCTTATTAAAAGGACAGAGGAAGAATCACAGGCACAACTGTCTCAATCTTCAAATCACAGTTGTTCGCAAGACACGTGGGGTATCACTGATTGCGTTTCATCCATGCAAGCAAGTGCTGATCTCTAGTATTAGGAATTATCCCAAGGCAACTACCTAACATATTTAATATGTGCCAGAAGTGTTTTCCTGCTCATATTCACATAATTTAAGGTGGACGCACTTACCCCGCTAGATAGGGAAAGTGCGTACCTTAGAATGGCTGTCATAAACCAGGTCACAAAATCTATGCTTATGGTTTATTTGACATATTATATACTTGAAAATCTTAGTAAAGGATCTGGAAAGAAAACTAAAAAAAAAATTGTGAGTGTACAAGATTTTTCAACAGAGCAGCATCCTTGAGAACATGAACTTTGAAAAAAAGGGTACTTACTTACCAGAACTCACCCTATATATATATATTTTTTTTTTTACTTTAATTGCTTGATGGAAAATAACATTAACTCATAGTAATCCTGAATGTTGGCTTTTCCTGTTTTTTTTTCTAATTTCAAGCTAAAAACAAATTGATAATTAAAAATGAATGTATAGGTTGTTCATACATAGATTTTCTCTTTAATTTTCAGGGATAAAAAATGCACTTGTATGACCGTTTTCTTGAAAATTAACCGATCCTTAAGAGGTTAAAGCTTTGCTTAAATCACTAATCAAGAGATTTCAAGCCTTCCCCCACCGGCTTTCTTTTTCTTACGTAAATCGTTTACTCCCTTCCTTATTTTCACAACTTCTCTTCTTTCAGAGCGAATACAATTCGTCATTCTCAAATTTCACCAAACGCTAAAATGCTCTGGGGCTGGTTTTCAAAATTGAAAATTTTTACTTTCTTTTCATGCATTTTTAATAGGAATATATTACTCAATATATTTAATCAAACAGTGTTAATAACTTGGTTGAAAAATCGTATTCGCTTTGTAAGAAGAGAATGAAGTGGAAGGGAGGGAGTGGGGGTTTTTAGCAGGAGGGAGAGAGAGAGAGCTTGAATTGAAACCTTTAAGTGATTTAAGAGAAACTTTGAAATAACGTTGTGAGCTTAATCATAATCATAGGTATTGATTGTAGGTGCTTATATTATTCAAAATTTTAAGCTATTTAATATTTCTTGTTTTAATTTCGAGTCTCTCCTCCCCTCCCCCAGTGGAAATACTTTAACCCCTTTTCTTATTGGCAACCGAAAGTGATAGCGTTTAGTTCCACAATCGATTGGGGTAGCTCTTTTTTTTTGGTGATGAACAATATACTTGTTCTAATTTTCTTAAACTAAAAAGTAAATACATAGATTTAATTTAAGAAATTGCAATTTTTATGCATTTATATGCAAGAACGTCAAAAGAAGTAAAAATATGCAACTACTTTTGCTTATAATCCGTTCCAGTGGCGGATCTAGATCCTCTGGAAATCGGGGGGGGGGGGGTCAACCTAGGTTCAAGTGGGGAGTCATTATTTTAGAGGGATCATTCCTCCGTTTTTACAGTGGCTCTCATTATTGGGGGAGGGGGCGGGGCTTGCATCATTACGTCATACCTAATAAAGGGATGTGCAACTGTGTGAGTACTATAAAATTTTCTCTATAAGAGATGGTGCCACGTCCCTCCCACAAAAAATTTGGACTTAAATGATTTAAAATAAGCATAAAGTTTTTGATTTAGGAAAGGTGCAGCGGCGGAGACTGCGGGGGCTCTTAGTACACCATTGACTGTAACCCCTTTGCCTCCCCCCCACACACATAGATCCGACACTGATCCTCCCCCCCCCCCTCCCACACACACACACACACACATAGATCTGCCCCTCATCTAGACTCTTTAAGTTTTCATGGTAAGAGTCGGATCTACAAATGTGCCGCCTGAATCAATTCGTCTCGTTCCTTAACCCTTAGTTTGGCAATGTATCCTACAGGATACATCACTTTCTACATTTTTTAATTTGAATTAGGCGCCCTCTAGGGGCTTGGCTTTTAACCTATAGCATTATTCGAACCTTCTTTTTCAACATCTGTCTTTACTGTGGCTATTTACAAAGCAACGCGTTCAATATTAAGTTTATAAGTGTTACAGCGTGTTCTACCAAAAGAACATGGCGTCACGTAAATTACAGGTATGTTCTCTTTTATTTTTTAATTTCTTTTGTATTTTGATTTGTATAATAATTTATAGATAGATGTAGTTGTATTGTAAATAAATACTTGATTAAATTTTATAAAAAGTTTTTATGTATTCTTATTTGCTACTTTGGCAGTGGATACACAATTTATAAAACCGATTTTCTTTTCATTTTTTCCCATGAAATTTTTTTAAACTATATAATATTTATGCATTTTACCCCAAAAAAACTAAAATAAAAAAAATGTTGCCAAAATTTTTAAATTTTTAATATGTGCCAAACTAAGGGTTAAATAAATAAAAAAATAATTGTCAAAAAAAAAAAAAAAAAAAACAGAGCGGAGAGAGTAGAAATTAAAAAAAAAAGATAAAGTTTTATGCAAAAAACCTCTTCACAATAGCAGACGAAATTCTTGGAAAATGTTGGACTTTCCTGTGGTTCTTCCTTCGTTACTCATGAAAAGAACCGAGAACCTAATGATAGGTTGTGCTCAGACCAGATAGGGTCTGCACTGTGCAATCCACCTTTGTTGCTCCAAGTGAAGCCGTCTTTTTCTCCAACACTACACTTATGCAGAAGAACGAAAAATAATTTGCCATTAAACTAACTACAAAGCAGAAGCAAACGGGCCATTCCTGGAAAGAGAAGTAGGTCAGAGACAGAAGACGCTCCTTCCCCCTCTGATATACTTTTGCTAAACCACTCATTAGAGGATGGCTTGGAGTTTGAATGCCGAGGTTAGCTGGACATGAATTTCAAGTTTAATATTTAAAGAAAAAGAAGGGCTTACTTTTCCGAGAAAGCAATCAACATCGTTCCATGGAAAAAAAAACGAACAATAGTGTTTTTGGTGCGAAACGGTAGAATGCAGAAGTGGATGGGTAATCTTCAGCCCGTTCCTCCCCCTCGCTCCCAAAAACTCATTAGATAATGCACTGGAACCTTGATAGCAAATAATAGCTGGACATGAATTCCCAGTATAATATTAAAAATAATAATGGTAATAATAAGAAAACTGGTGTTCACCATTCCCGAGCAAAAAAAGAAAAAAAAAAAGTCAAAGCAATCAACTTCTTTCCTGTGCGGAAAAGCACAAAGAGAATTAATCGAAAAAAGTGGGGGGTCTGTAAGAAAGAAAATGTCTGTGATTTCACCGAAAACAGGATTTTTATTTATTTATTTAATTTATTTTCCACACGTCGAGTGGTCTGAGGGGGAGAAGAATTCATTCGGATTGTTTCTATCATGGATGCAGCATCAACCGTCCCTGATGTAGTGGCCTTTAACCCGCCTTGCGGCCTATGCGGGCAGCTACCGATCAAGAACTGGCCGCTCTCCAGCGGGCGCTACGGCATCCTCTCGCGGTGCAATTGTCCATTTTGCTTGACGTGCATACGGAAATTTCAATCCTCAAAACAGCCAGTAAGTGGCACAAAATGCTCGGACATTAGGCCGGAGCCTATATCCTGTCCTAGCTGCAACGTTACATCGTGGCTAATTTTGGCAAACACATATTTTATCAGTGAGCCACCTTTTGACAAAGCCGCACGGTTCCGGCAGTTCCGGCAGAATACCACTGAAATTCCTTGTGAATTTGCTAGATCGGGCTTCCAGTGCCCATTTCCAGGCATGCATACATAGAAATGATTTTCTATTGTAATAATGCATATCTAATTGTATTATGTTGAAAAGAGATTGTAAAAATATGCATCAGTTATTAAATAACTTTTGTCACATTTATGTGTTTTGTCTCATTTTAATGGTATTTTATGGACGTGCTCTTATTATCTTATTTGTATTAAGTAATAACTCAGGGGACTTAGTTTTTAAAACAGTGCAGAAGCCCTATATTTTTCAGAACGTTAAAAAAAGTTCAAATGTTTTGAAAAGTATAGGGCAAAAAAAAAAAAAAAAAAAAACACACACACACACATACAAACACACAATCTTAAAAAAAAAAAAGAGGCCTGAGTTATCGACAACAGATAGTTATGCAGTTAACTTATGCAGTAGCGTTGCTACAAGGGGGGGGAGATGCAGTCTGGCCCGGGTGTCACCCGTCTGATATGTGACACCCGGAGTGGACCAAAAAATATCATTTCTTCTGTTAAGAGCCGAAACCGCACTATTGGGGGCGGGGGGTACACGGTTTGTCACCCGTGAAGTGTGACGCCAAAATGGTTTTAAGAGTTTATGAAAAATATAGATACTTTAAATCTGAATTTTTTATGCAACATGTACAAATGAATCGTTTATTTCGAAAAGGTAACATCTCTATTTTGATCTCCTCTGTCTCTTTAGAAAATTAAACAGCGCACGGTTATATTTTTGAATGTCATAATCAATGGTTATTTGGTAAATTATTGCAGTAATTGTGTACTTAACTAAAGGCATTTTTTCATTGATTATGACATTCAAAAATATAACCGTGCGCTGTTTAATTTTCTAAAGAGACAGAGGAGATCAAAATAGAGATGTTACCTTTTCGAAATAAACGATTCAAATACATTTAATCTTTCAAAAACAGTAGCACAAGTACCTGGGGCATTTGCGACAGCAGAAAAACTTCTGAAGGGAGTTGAGTAACATCTATAACGCTTTCAAAAGTTTCTGAAAATATTAATACTGAAATATCGGTATATTTCAGAAAATATATTAGTCATAAAACGTAGCGGCTACACTATGGGGGAAAATGTGGTGATACTTGTCTGAGAAGGGGGAGGGGTGATACCCGAAACTGCCTTTAAGCTGTAGATTCTTGAGATTATGAACAATTTTAGAGGTGTTTTAAATGAAAACGTACCAAAGGTCGCTAAACGTAAGCGCTAACAATTTGCGCATGCCCATATGAGAGAACGTAGGGAGGCATACAAGGATACGATTGAAGTGTTCAACGGGGATTGGAGCATGAGCAGAAGTTCGCTTGGGTATTAGAGATTAGGGACTATTATACAACCTAAGGCCCCAAAAGAGAGGTTATAGGGGCTCTAATTAAACGAGCTCCGTCCAGTTGACGCGGTGGTGCGTGGAAGGACAGGATGGTGTTCAGATTGCAAAATTTGATGATAGAGAAGCAGAGATGCAGTATCCGATTTCTGACAACGGAAGGTGTTAGCCAATTAACTCCGATATGTACTACTACAAAACCTACGCATATTCATTGAGAAAAAAAGATCGGGGATGTTCACGAAGGGTGTGATTCGACTCCATGATAACGCGTGTCTACATGTCTCCAGGATTAAGTGGGAGAAACTTAACTATTCGCTCTATAGCCCAAATATGTCACCCTGCGATTTCTACGTGTTTGGTCCTTTGAAAAACATCTGAAAGGGAAGTGTTTAATTTTGAACGACTAACTCAAGGACACTGTGAAAGACTTGGTCTCGTCACAGCCACAGAAATTTTGAGAACGAGAAATCCTTCGTTTAGTCATTTAGTGGGAGTGCTGTGCTCAGGCCCATAATGAATACTTTTAATAAAGTCTTCAGTTATCCCGCAGCATCGTTGGGTAGGGGAGAGCGGGGGTAAAAGTTCCGCGGGTAAGTTGCTCCCTTTGAAATAGCTCAGCTAAGAAAAAAAAAAGTGTTTTGTCCCAGTAGCTTCCAGTGTGTTAAAAACTGACCAGGGGGCCACGTGGGCCTAGAGGTAGAGTACTCTCCTCGTAAGCAAGTGGTCGCGGGTTCGAATCCCGCCTTGCCCATGGATGTCCTTTCATCCTCTCAGGACCGTAAATCTGTCTTGTGTTTGTCAGGAGGCAAAGCGCATAGTATGCAGTCCTCGTGTATGTTGAAGCTGATGGCTTCTGAAAAAAAAAAAAAAAAATGACCACGTGCATCGCTGCTCTACGAAAGTAAATATTTTCGTTTTTGTTGTTTTTGGTCGTTTACACGAAATTGATTAGTTAATGTGAAGCTTTTTGGCGTTTTTATAGCCAATGTGACGTTTTATGTAAAGATAGATTGTGCACCATACTATCCTACACTGAAACCATTTACGTTTCGTTAACTAATATATAATTTGTTTTTTTAAAGACGTGCTTTTGGAGCTAGTTGTTCCCTTTTTCTGAGGCAAGTTGTTCAGCGGAACAACATGCCCCAGAATTTGTGTTCCAGATTTGCCCTTGCATTTTAATTTTCTTTGGTTATTTTTTAATGCTTTTATGTTTTTTTAACCTGTAATGCATAGTTTAAAACCAAGTAATATGTTTTTGCCTTTATAACACTGTATGACATGTCTGTGTAGGTTTTCGTAATCAGTTCACACTGCTTTAACTGATCGGAAACTAGATGCTTCCAATTGGGCATTTAACTGCTCTCAATCTTTAGCAACTCATGCCCCAGGGAGGGATACAAGGGTGGAGCGGTAGGGGGGGCGATCGCCCCTCCCTTAAGGGACTCACCACCGGTAAATTTTCAATATTGAAGTTCAAAAAAATCATTTTCAGAGTATCTTTGATGCGAGCAGAAGGAAGGTTTAGATCTCTCCTCGAGATATGTTTCGCAATTTCAGTACGAAACGTATTATGTCAACAATTATAAACCAAGATGTGTAATAAAGGATAGGGTAGACCGGGGCACGTTTACGCAGTGCCCTTTTTTCGAAATGTGTTACAATTGGTGTGTCACCAGTCGTGAGAAATTGATGCTGGTCACTAGCATGTACTCTCTCACGTTTTTTAGCTTCCGTCGAGAGTTGGTACAGCATCTGGGGAGGATAACTATTTTCTGTCAACTTGAGTCAAATTTTGTGTTGAACTTATTAAAGCTTATTGTGAATTAAAATGCTTTGATAAAAATAAACAAATATATGAATATTACCAGAACATTATCTTCGTTTAAGAACAGTATTCGTATGAACAAAAATGTTGTTAAATTTCGCTTGCACGTTAAAAATAAATCCAAACAAAGCGACGGGGCACGTTTACGCAAGTTTTTGCTTGCGTAAACGTGCCCTTGAAGCTTTCTTGCACCATACTGTGTCAAACTTTTTTGGTATTTTCAGGCTAGTATTTAGTTTAGCAAATTATCATTTAATATCTAATTGAGTAAGAGATTCGTTTCTAGTAGCTCGCAATCATAGTTATGTCTTCATGTCTATTCGGCTTTAATTTTATAGACTATCCTGCCCATTATAAATGTTCTTTTATTTTATAGATAGTATGACATTATGTTCAAAGTAATGTAAACATAACTAACTACTGTCTAAAACTTTTTCGTGCGACCTTCGCCTCATCTGCGCACGCGCCAAGTCTCTTTGGACTTTCTCGAAATAGGGGGAAAAGCACCGAGGAAGTAGTAAGCGAACAAAAGCTGAAGGCGTCGGGTAGTGCGCATCCAAAACTTAACTCCCCTTTTTCAGATGGAAGCGTCCGTGGCTCCCAGGCGCACAAAACGCAAACAGACAGTATGTAACATAACTAAGTTAGATGTCAAAATAATGAAAAAGTTGTTCTGTAATTGAGACTGGGTCAATAAGTGAGACTGCGTAAATGTACTCCGGGCGCGGGGCACGTTTGTTACGCAACAGACATCGACTTAACGTAACGCAACAGACATTGAAATAAAAAATTATTTTTTTAACGCTTAAATACTTAAACTGGGCAAAAACTGAATGCGACCAATTTTCTGTAAACTCGTAATTTGCTGTCCGGACCGAATATTTTAAAAATAATAAAGTGTGATAAAGTAATTATCGCTCTTAATACAAGTAAAGCATTAATACTTTGTGGGCCCATTGTATTTGGAGCGATAACAATTTAATTTTTTTTCTAGAAATTATCTAAACACCAAAAACACAGTCCCCTGGCTGTCCCAATCCAATAGTTCAACAGTTAGAAGCAATATTTCAAAAAACCTATTAACACTACATAAATTTGGCAATTAATATCTAAAAATAGAATAATGCAACTATATCTTTTTTATAAAATAAGGTATAATTACGTATTTCTAAAACTTGAAATTGTCATAAAATTCTGTCCGGAGTTTATACAAACAGTCCCCTGCCACAAATTCAAAGCTACAATAGAAAAAATCTGCTACGCTTGCAAATGTTTTTTGGCATGAAGTTTAACCACTTCCCTTACGATTTTTTTTTTTGGAAAAAATTGCAAAAAAAAAAAAACATTTTTTTTTTTTTTACATTTCATTTTGAAATACAAGAAAATGAAGCAATACAAATAAAATATGTAGGTTTCAAGTTGAATTTTTAATTATTTATAGGCGTAAAATCAATTAGTTTCACCGAGTTCCGAGTTTTCTCGGGATAATAATTACCTGCAACTCATACGAGCCCGAGATAACTCGGGATAATCAGGCAAGCGGTTAAAGTAATCAGTGTGAATTTGCTGATCTTGCTGAGAACGGTGATAAAACGATACTTTGTTTAGTTTCAGAGCCACATTTATGATGAAAGTATGCATCAGGGTTGTTGCGAAAACAGTCCTCTGGGAAGTGATTTCATTAATGTCGATTAGTTTAATTATGAAACATATTAGTTATTATGTCCACGATTTGTGCCTAAATTTATAGGTAGTCTCGTAACTAATTATGTTCCAATAGTTTTGCAGATATTACGCAACAAAGAGCAAAAACAGTCACCTGGCACAGTCTAGTTATACTAGGCGGGGGACTTACCCCCTATCATGATTTATCAGAAAAACACAAACTTCAATTAACCCTCTTTTAAGCCAAAGTAATAGATTCATTTTCTGAGTAATAGTATTATAATAATATATATTATAATTATATGAACATTAAAAAAAACCATGCCCGGACAGATTTCGTGTGAAAAATGACGAGTTTACAGAAAATCGCCCACACACTAACTTCAACTTTATATTTTATTAAACCAATTTTCAATGGGGAAACCAGCCAATAAGAATAAGAAATGATAAAAAGGTAGGGGAGAGAGGGGCACATGTGAACAAAAATGTCATTTTTGTATATTTTTCATAATTGATTTGAGATATAAAAAAACAAGTGCTTTTCATGATAAATAAAACATTTGCTAATATTTTCATGCAGTTACTTATCTTCTTCAACAGCCAAGAAATTTCAGCCAAAAAAGTAAGTCTGAAACGTGTTAAATTTTGTTCACATCTGCTCCAGTAAGAGGGCAGTTTTAAACACACTCGGGGGCACAAGTAAACACGGATACATAAATGAAAATAAAATACACCTAAGCATATTTTTAAGTATGCTGCTTATTAACAAACACTTACAATGAAAATATTAAAGTATTTATTTAACGTGATCAATTGACTCAATTCAACGAACATTGTAGTCTTCAAGTTTTACAGGAAAAGAAACAGAAGGCGTAGCTCGACATGTGCCACCTAAAACTGTAGGTGGTGGTAATTTTACCAGAATATCATCACAGTGTTTACCATGGATGTATGATCTGTTTTTGGAAACATAAAATTTTCATTCATAGTGAATTTTTGTCTTTTTGGTAGTGAATTCTACGAGGACAAATTCATTCACAGCTAAATTTTCTGGTGCAAGGTGGACTTCAGCACAAATTTCTTGATAGTTGCGGTTTTCAAAACTAATGTCAGACTCAGCTTCACCTACTACAACTTTTAACTGTTCCTTTTTCAATAGTTTAGCAAGTTTAACTTCCTTTTTCTTTTCAACTCTTTCAGATTTTAATTAATTTTTGAGTATTTAAACTTTTAATTATTCAATATTTCTTAATTATACTATTCAATATGTAAAAAAATCAACAATTTTTGAAATTGAAATAACTAAATGTCATTATAGGGGCACAGATGAACTGTTCACATCTGCCCCTACATAATGTGTTCACATGTGCCTCTTATCTCAACCTAGGCCTAATTTTATGGAAAAAAAAACTATATTTTTTTTCAATTCTTAAAAAAAAAAAAAAAGAAATAGGGCAGGAAAACTTTTCTTATAAATGCCACTTTAAGACGAATAAAGTTCAAATCACAAAAAAATAGTTTTGGATGAGTTTTTACTCCGAGAACTGGAGCATAAAAGTATATTGGCACCTTTCAAAACATAAGATCTTATGATAACTAAAAAACAAAATGGTTTAGATCTTTGAAATTTTAGGCAAGATTGTGTTACCATTGTGATTACTTGTGTTACCATCCTCATCAATTTTTTTCAAAATTTTCTCTTCATGTTAATTCTGTAAAATATCGTTCGTTCACATGTGCCCCTGTTTACATGTGTCCCCCTCTCCCCTATAGTTTTCAGTGATAAGTCAGAAAAGAGGTGATCTGTAAAGAGATCACTGGGCGGTAACTAGTTAATGCTTGTTTGTTTTGCAATTACCTTCTATGTTTATAAAAAGCGTGGACAAAATTGACAGCAAAACTAGAAACCAATCATACCTATATTTCATCTTCGAAACAAGCACAAGCTGTGGTTTATTTACCTGAAAATACGTACCTTTTAATAATCTTTGCCGAGTTTTAGCATCCAAGTCTCGGGAAACGTATCAATTAGGTCTCATTCGTGAATCATTCACTGGGTGAGTATAGCAATCCAATTGGGAGGAAGTTCAAATACGGGCAGTTAGTTTCGTCGCTACTGTTGATCACACAAAAGAAGTGAAGTATGTGATATTAATTATTCTGATAGAAAACTGATTATTTCCGTCATTTTCAATTAACACTTGTGCATTATTTTACATAATCGTGTTTTTTTGGTTTTTTATGAACACAATAATTATTTTCCGACCTAATTAGTCATTAAAAGTGGAAAATAGTTTTTTTAAATGAGGAGCTTTTATTCTGCATTGTAAAAACGATTGGGCAAACCTTACTCCGTAAAAACCGTAGCAGTATTCTGTATCCAACGCTGTCTCCAATTCAATGGAGTAATTTAACTGATAAACTGGTGCAACGCGTTGCACCAGTTTATTAGTTGCAACGTTAAACGTTGCAACGTTATGAGAAAAGCGTAACATTACAGCTGTTTATCAGTTAAGTTACTTCATTGTATTGGAGGCAGCTATGCTGCCACCTCTTTTATGCAGTACTAGCTGTACCCGCACGGCTGCGCTCGTGCTATAATTTTTTTAAAAAAAGTCATTTTAGCTTATGCAAATTTATCTTCTTTCTCGAAGTGAAAAAATTGGCTGGTTAATTTAGAGACATAAAAGCAATATTGCAATTCTTAATTGCCCAAATGTTCCCGTTCAGTTGTTTGCACAACCAACCATGATTTATCATTCGGCAATGCTTGAAATTTCATTCCGCAAATTGAGAATGACCTTTCTTTCCATCTTAAAAAGTTCGGGACGCCCCAGCCGAGGTGCTAGCACGCAATCCCCATTTAAACTGGGTGAGCAAATGCTCCCTTATGAAATCCGAAAAAAATGGAAAAAAAAGGGAATTAAAATCATTTAACTGTGACTGTGTATTTCTTAGCGGCGTTGTTTACCATGTTGTTTACATGTGCATGTGCTTGAATGCATACGTTGGTGATATGCAAGGTGAAAACGACAACTTTCTTAACCAAGGAATATT